>PVIU01015380.1:0-48536 GCA_004026605.1 Ondatra zibethicus | reverse complement strand
AGAACTCTCAACAGAGGAATCTAAAATGGCTGAAAGGCACTTAAGGAAATGTTCAACATCCATAGTCATCAGATAAATGCAAATCAAAACAACTCTGAGATTCCATCTTACACCTGTAAGAATGGCCAAGATCAAAAACACTGGTGACAGCTTATGCTGGAGAGGCTGTGGAGAAAAGGGAACACTTCTGCATTGCTGGTGAGAATGCAAGCTGGTACAACCCCTATGGATGTCAGTGTGGCGATTTCTCAGAAAATTAGGAAACAACCTTCCTCAAGACCCAGTAATAGCACTTTTGGGTATATATCCAAAGGATGCTCATTTGTGCCACAAGGACATGTGCTCAACTATGTTCATAGCGGCTTTATTTGTCATAGCCAGAAACTGGAAACAACCTAAATGCCCCTCGATCGAAGAATGGATAAAAAAAATGTGGTACATTTACACAGTGGAGTACTACACAGCAGAAAAAAATGGAAAATGGATGGAACTAGAAAGCATATTTTGAGTGAGGTAACCCAGACACAGAAAGACAATTATCACATGTACTCACTCATAGGTGGTTTTTAAACATAAGGCAAAGAAAACCAGCTTATGAACCACAATCCCAGAGAATTTAGACAACAATACGGACACTAAGAGAGACCTACATAGATCTAATCTACGTGGGAAGTAGAAAGTATAAAAAACAAAGATCTCCTGAATAAAATGGGAGCATGGGGACCTTGGGGGAGGGCTGAAGGAGGGAGGGGAGTGGCAGGGAGGGAAGCAGAGAAAAATGTAGAGCTCAACAAATATCATGGGGAAAAAAAAAAGAACCTGCCTATGGCAGGGCAGAATATAGCTAGGTGGAAAAACTAAACTGAATGCAGGGAGAAAGAAGGCAGAGTCAGGCAGATGCCATGTAGCTGCCGAAGTAGGACGCCAGAACCTTTCCAGTAGGCCACAGCCATGTGGCAATATACAGATTAATAGGAATGGGTTAATTTAAGATGTAAGAGCTAGCTAGGGATATGCCTGAGCCATTGGCCAAACAGTGTTGTAATTAATATTAAAAAAAAAAGTAAAGAAAAGCATCTCTTTGTTCAGAAAAAAAAAAGAAAGAAAGAAAAGAAAAGCACCTCAACTTCAAAGACAGATACTACATCAGATAAAAGGTTGGGGAAAGATTTTCTAATCAAATTGACATAAGAAGCTGCTGTAGCTACCCTAATATCTAACAAAATAGACTTCAAACTAATATTGATTTAAAAAGATGGAAAAGAGTATTTCATATTCATTACAGGAAAAATTCATCAAGATGAAGTCTCAATTCTGAGCAATTACAAGTGCATCCACATTTGTAAAAGAAACATTGCTAAAGCTTAAATCACACATCAAAACCCACACACTAATAATGGGAGACTTCAATACCCCACTCTCACCAATGGACTGGTCTGCCAGACAGAAACTTAGTAGAGAAATAATGGAACTAAAAGATGTTATGATTCAAACAGGCTTAACAGACATCTATAGAACATTCCACCTAAACACAAAAGAATATATCTTCTTCTCGGATCTTCATGGAACCTTCTCTAAAACTGACCACATACTTGGTCACAAAGCAAATCTCAATAGACACAGAAAAAAATGGGAATAATGCCCTGTATCTTATCGGATGACTTAAAGTTAGAATACAACATCACAAATTGCAGAAAGTCTACAAACTCATGGAAACTGAATAATGCTCATTTGAATTACCACTGGGTCAAGTAAGATATAAAAAAAGAAATTAAAGACTTCCTAGAATTCAATGAAAATGAATGTACAATATTCCCAAACTTATGGGACACTATGAAAGCAGTGTTAAGAGGAAAGTTCATAGCACTAAGTGCTCAAATAAAAAAAAAAATGGAGAATCTCAGACTAGTGACTTAACAGCACACCTGAAAACTCTAGAACAAAAAGAAGTAAATTCACACAGAAGTAGATGACAGGAAATAATCAAATTGAGGGCTGAAATCAATAAAATAGAAACAAAGAGAACAATACAAAAAATCAGTGAAACAAAGAGTTGGATCTTTGAGAAAATCAACAAGATAAGCAAACTCTTATCCAAACTTGGTGTGGGATGTCCTTCTATATATGTGTTGCTTTTATTGGTTGATAAATAAAGCTGTTTTAGCCAATGGCTTAGCAGAGTAAAGCCAGGCAGAAATTTCAAACAGAGAAATTTAGAAAGAGTAGGTGGAGTCAGAGAGATTTCATGTAGCTGCTGAAGGAGAAGGATGCTGAAAACTTACCAGTAGGCCACAGCCTCATGGTGATACACAGATTAATAATGGGTTAATTTAAGATGTAAGGGCTAGGTACGAATATGCCTAAGCTATTGGCCAAACAGTGCTGCAATCAATATAGTTTTTGTGTGATTATTCAGGTCTGGGTGGTAGGGAACAAACGAGCAGTCTCCATTTATACAAGCTAACCAAAAGGCAAGGGCAGAATATCCAAATTTTAAAAATCAGAAATGAAAAGGGGGACGTAACAACAGACACTGAGGAAATTTAGAAAATTATTAGGTCATACTTCAAAAACCTGTATTCCACAAAATTGGAAAATCTGAAAGAAATGGGTGATTTTCTGGATAGGTACCACATACCAAAATAAAATCAAGACCAGGTGAACAATTTAAATAACCCTATAACTCCTAAGGAAATAAAAGAAATCATTTAATGTCTCCCTACCAAGAAAAAAAGTCCAAGGCTAGATGGTTTCAGTGCAGAATTTTACCAGAATTTCAAAAAAAAGCTAATACCAATTCTCCTCAAATTGTTCCAAAAGCAATCTACAGATTCAATGCAATTCCCATCAAAATCCCAACACAATTCTTCACAGACCTCGAAAGAACAATACTCAACTTCATATGGAAAAACAAAAACTCCAGGATAGCTAAAACCATCCTGTACAATAAAGGAACTTCTAAAGGCATCACCATCCCTGGCTTCAAACTCTACTATAGAGTTACAGTAGTAAAAACAACTGGGTGTTGGCATAAAAACTGACACATGAATCAATGGAATCCAATTGAAAATTCCAATATTAATCCACAAACCTATGAACACCTGATTTTTGACAAAGAAGCCAAAACTGTACAATGGAAAAAAGAAAGCTTCTTCAACAAATAGTGCAGGCATAACTGGATGTCAACATGTAGAAGAATGCAAATAGATCCATGTGCACAAAACTCAAGTCCAAGTGGATCAAAGACTTCAACATAAATCCAGTTACACCGAACCTGATAGATGAGAAAGTGGGAAGTGGCCTTGAAAACACTGGCACAGGAGACCACTTCCAAAATATAATACCAGTAGCACAGAGACTGAGAGCAAAAATCAATAAATGGGACCTCCTGAAACTGAAAAGTTTCTATAAGGCAAAGAACATGATAAACAAGACAAAATGGTAGCCTACAGAATGGGAAAAGATCTTCACCAACCCCACTTCTGAAGGAGGGCTGATCTCTAAAATATATAAAGAACTCAAAAAACTAGACATCAAAATACCAAATAATCCAATTTAAAAATGGAGTACAGATCTAAACAGAGAATTCTCAGCAGAAGTATCTCAAAAGACCAAAAAGACATTTAAGGAAGTGCTCAGCATCCTTAGTTATTAGGGAAAAGCAAATCAAAATGACTCTGAGATACCATCTTACATCTGTCAGAATGGCTAAGGTCAAAAACACTGATGACAGTTTATATTGGAACAGATGTGGAGTAAGGGGAACACTTCTCCACTGCTGGTGGGAGCACAAACTTATACAGCCACTTTGCAAATCAGTATGGCAATTTCTAAAAAAATTGAGAATCAATCTACCTCAAGAACCAGCTCTTGGGCATATAACCCAAAGGAGTCACATTCATACCACAAGAACATTCGTTCAACTATGTTCATTATTTTAATAGGCAGGACAACCTAGATGCCCCTCAACTAAAGAACGGATAAAGAAAATGTGGTACATTACACAATGGAGTATTACTCAGCTGTTAAAAAAAAAGTCATGAAATTTGCAGACAAATGGATGGAACTAGGAAAAAAAAATCATCCTGAGTGAGGTAACCCAGACCCAGAAAGACAGACACAGTATATATTCACTTATAAATGGGTACTAGATGTAAAGCAAAGGATATTCAGGGTACAATCCACAGTACCAGAAAGGCTAGGTAATGAGGAGGACCCTAAGAGAGACCTGTGGATTGCCTTGGAAAAGGGAAATAGATGAGATCTCCTGGTAGGGTGGGGTGGGGGAGGGGATGAGAGCATGAGGGAACTGGATGGTCAAGTTGGGGGAGGGACAGAGTGGAAGAGCAATGAAAGAGATATCTTGATAGAGGGGGCCATTTTGGGGCTAGGGAGAAACCTGTTGTTAGGGAAATTCCCAGGAATCCGCAAGGATGATACTGGCTAAGACTCCTAGCAATAGGAGAGAGTGTGCCTTAACTGGCCTTCTCCTGTAAACAGATTGGTGACTCCAGCTCCAGGGACCTGCCGTCCTCTTCCCAGCTTCCTCAGGCACAAACATATAAACATAATTTAAAATAAAAATAAAATTTAAAAAAAAAAAACAGACAGAGGGCTGGAGAGATGGGTCAGTTAAGCACTGGCTGCTCTCCCAGAGGACCTGAGTTCAATTCCTAGCACCCACACAGTTGCTCACAACTGTCTGTAACTCCAGTTCCAGAGATTCTGACACCTTTGCACCAATGCATACAAAATAAAGTGAGATAAATTATTTTCAAAGACGACAGAGAGGAAGGAGGAAAGAGAAAAGGGATAGGAGAAGAAAGGGTGGGGCATGGGAGAAAAGGAAGGAAGGGGAAACCGGAGAGTATGGGAAGGAGATACAGGATTTCTAGATTTTTTTTTTTTAAAGCAGCATTTCTTAATTTGTCTGAGTGAGGTAATGTGTCAAGAATATTTGTGCAGGGTGGGTGGAAGACACCCACAGGCCTGCCCATGCGGAACAGTTCATATGCTGTGGAGAAAGGAGGAACAGGAACTGAAGAAGCAAAGGCAAGAACAGGCTGAGGTTGGTGACCCACACTGCTACCCCGAGTCATGGTGACATCCGGCCTAGGCTGCTCCTGAGAGCCGTCTGGGTCTGTGATCTTACCACAGCTGGGGTCTGTGTGGATGGCTATGGCTTCTGTTACCACCAAATGCTGTGCAGATGCCCAGGGTCTGGGCTGCAACCTGAGACCATGCTGGTATGGGAGCAAGCTGCTGCCAGGGCTATACTGACCTGGGAGACCTGTGCTGCCACCCAGGGCCATGGTGGCATCCAAGCCTAGGCTGCTGCCAAGAGCCAAGTCTGGGCCCATGGTCCTACTGTAGCTAGAGTGTGTGTTGATGGCCATAGCCCGCATTATCACCAAGGGCCATACAAACCGTGCCTGTTGAAATCCAAGGGCCGCACTGAGCCATCTGGTCCTGCCCCTTGATACTGGCTGCAGTGTAGAGCTGGCTCCACCCCTCACCGTGAGTGTGGGAGTGCTGGCTCTGCCCCTCTCCTGAGGGGAGCAGTCCCAGTGGAGGCCTGCACTGAGAAACTCAGCTACCACCCAGACCCACATCCAGGGCTTTGAGTGGGCCCACCCAGCATCCACCCTATCTGTGACCTGCTGGAGCACGTGAAGGGACTGGTCCTAAGGAACCATAACTGCAAGATCTCCACGACACAGGGCAACAGCAGGGTATCCTAGAGAAGTCTCAGTGGGGACCCAGGATTGGTGGTGTACCAGAAGCCAGAGGCCTTGACAACTCATTACAATGAACATTTGCAAGTAAAGGTGTTTGACCCAAAGCGTGTACTGCACGACACACCTCAGTTCCCAGTGCCACCAAGATGAAGGAAGAGACGATGAGGAGGTGGGAAAGACAGAGAGAAGGAAAGTGATTTTCTTTGTTTGTTTGCTTGCTCACTTTAATATTTTTTAAATTTTATTTTGAGGAGGGACACTTCAAGGGTAAAGGGCAGATTCAGAGGGACTGGGAAATGAGTGGGATTGGGGTGCATGATGTGAAATTCCCAAAGAATCAATTAAAAATTACATTTAAAAAATTTGTAGATTGGTCATAATTATTCATAATTTGTTAATAAATATGCTTGGAATTTTAAAAAGATGTTTGTTTTTTCTTTCTCTTTTTTTGTTTTTGTTTTTGTTGTTGTTGTTGTTGCTTTTCAAGACAGTCTCTCTGTGTAGCCCTGTCTGCCCTGAAACTCACTCTGTAGACCAGGCTGGCCTCAAACTCAGAGATCTGCCTGCCTTAAAGGTGTGCGTGTGCGCCACCACCGTCAGCTTCTTGAAATGCCCAGGGTTGTCCCACAAGGTACAGAAAAAAAAAAAAAAAAAAAACATGGTTCCACCTTCACCTTGAGCTAGCGGGGGCTGTCCCAGGAGGAGGGTAGCTTGGTGGCAAATAGGGCTGAGTCCCTGCTGCCTACTGGAGGCAATTGTTGACACTTTCCCATGCCCTCCTAATAGTTTGTCCCTTCAGCCAAGAGGACAAGTGGGCAGTATATCCCCACACTCACCGTTTCCACAAAGTAGTGCCATTCTGAGCTGTCTCTGTCTTGTGTCCCTTTCTAGTTCAAAAAGAAATAATAATAAAATATTTGACTGAGGTATTGTGTTTCACACACAAGCATACACACACACACACACACACACACACACACACACACACACGAGAGGGAGATTAAATAAGCAATTTCAAGAGAGAAAGAAAGTGGATTCTAGGCCAGTCTGAGTTCCATGGCAAGATCCTGTCTCACAAAGGAGTGGGAAGAAGAAGAGGAAGAAAAGAGGAAAAGCTCTTCTGAGGTACTGGAGGAGAGGAAAGGAAAGAGGGGGACATTAATGGCTAAAATTCACTAACCACATTCTGTCACCCACAGTCCCTTGCACCAGTTCACATCCTGAAGCTGTAGAAACAGACAGTGGAAATAACAACTCTGCTAAAGTCATCATTGCATAGATCAGTTCTCAAGGAGACTTTCTCCGGTCCAAACACGCTAGGTTCTGTTTTCCCTACATCTGTAGCAATACCACAGAGCTTCTGTACCATCTGTAGCAATGCTCCACAGAGCCACGCCACCAGTCGCTGACTCCAAGTGTATGTTAGAAAGAAAGAAGCAGGATTAGGAAGTTAGATTTAGTATTCAGAGCTGGTCCCTTGCTCAATCAAATTACACACTCCATATGCTGTGAAATTACAATCATTATCCCAATGTTATATCCTAAATGTATTAAATAAAAACTCTTAATGGCTAAACATAAGAGGTCAGTAGAACAGTGTCCCTTTTCTTTCTCTGTAGTCAGTTTATGCCCACTGCTACAGCCCCCACAGATCAGTGTCCCCACAGAGATCAGTTATAGAGTGCCTTTTCACATGCCCAGGTCCTGATAGTTACCGGGTTCAGTCTTGACCCATGAAATTTATTCTCTGGAAAAATGGGAATTGGGAAAGATGGGGTACAGGTGTCAACCAGAATATCAGCAAGTACAGAACAGAGTTACTATTAACAAAAGGCAGGTTCCCTAGCCAGTGGCATTGTTTGAACAAGTCGGGGAGCCTTTGGAACGTGGAGCCTTGCTGATGGAAGTGGGTGTGGCCTTGAGGTTTATAGCTCACGTTTGAGGACTGCCTGGGCAGTTCCTGCTTTTGGGTCTGCTGAGAGGCATGCAGGCAACCTCACCCTCCCACTTCCACAGTCTCCAGCTGCTCTTGCTGCTGTGCCTCCCTCCTGCCATGTCGAGAGCAAGACAGAGGCTCTGGAGAACATCAAATGTATCCCAGCTTGTGACCGTGACAAAGCTGACTGTCCTAGAGTTACTACTGCCGTGATGAGACACCGTGACCGAAAGACAGCTCCAGAGAAGAGCTCATCAGGAAAAGCAGCAAGGCAGGACTCACCCAGGGCAGGAACTTGGGGGCAGGAGCTGATGCAGAGGCCATGGAGGGTGCTGCTTACTGACTTGCTTCCCCATGGCTTGCTCAGCCTGCTTTTTAAAAAAAAAAAAAAAAAAAAAGATTTATTTCTTTACTATGTATACAACATTCTGCCTCCATGTGTGCCCGCACGCCAGAAGAGGGCACTAGCTCTCATTACAGATGTTTGTGAACCACCATGTGGTTGCTGAGAATCAAACTCAGGACCTCTGGAAGAGCAGCCAGTGCTCTTAACCACTGAGCCATCTCTCCAGCCCCCAGCCTGCTTTCTTATAGAACCCAGGACCTCCGGTCCAGGGATGACATCACCAACAATGGGCTTGGCCCATTATTAATCATTAATTAATAAAATGACCCACAGGTTTCCCTACAGCCAGATCTACTTTTTGTTAATTACGTTTTTTACTAATTACATTCTTTTTCATTTATTTTACATCTCGATCACAGTTTCCCCTCCCTCTTCTCCTCCTGTTCCTTCCCCTGCCTCCCTTCTGCCCATCCCCCATCCATTCCTCTGTTTCTGTTCTGAAAGGGGAAGTTCTCCCATAGGTCAACAAAATCATGGCATATTCAGTTGAGGTAGGACTAAGCTCCTCCCTTTGTATTAAGGCTGGGTGAGGCAGCCCTGTATGGGGAATAGGTTCCCAAAAGCCAGCCAAAGCATTAGGAAAAGGCCCTGATCCCACTCCTAGGAGTCCCACAGATAGACCAAGCTACACAACTGTCACACAAATGTAGAGGACCTAGGCCTGCCTAGGACTCCCTACCTGTTGGTCCAGAGTCTATGAGTTCCTAGTTGGTTGTTTCTGTGGGTTCTTTTGTGGTGACCTTGCGCCCCACCC
This sequence comes from Ondatra zibethicus, assembly GCA_004026605.1. Classification (NCBI taxonomy): domain Eukaryota; kingdom Metazoa; phylum Chordata; class Mammalia; order Rodentia; family Cricetidae; genus Ondatra; species Ondatra zibethicus. Next base: position 39,702 of record PVIU01015380.1, on the reverse strand, counting down.
CATACAATCCTTTTTCCCTCTCTTCAGCAGGATTCCCAGAGCTCAGCCCAGAGCTCGGCCGTGGATCTCTGCATCGGCTTCCAACAGTTACTGAATGAAGACTCTCTGATGACAATTAGGATAGTCACCAATCTGATTACAGGAGACAACCAGTTCAGGCACCTTCTCCATTATTGCTAGGAGCCTTAACTGGGGTCGTCCTTGTGGATTCCTTGAAGTTTCCCTGGCACCAGGTTTCTCCCTGATCCCAAAGTCCCTCCCAAATCAAGACATCTCTTTCATTACTCTCTCCTTCCTGCCCCCAACTTGTCCAACCCCATCCCTCATATTCGTTTCAACCCCACCCCTAATTTACCCAGGTAATCTCCTCTATTTCCCCTTTCCGGGGAGATCTGTGCTTCCCCCTTTTGGTCCTCCTTGTTACCTTGCCTCTCTGGGGCTATGGACTGTAGCATGGTTACCCTTCACTCTAGAGCTAATAACCACTTATGAGTGAGTACACACCATGTTTGTCTTTCTGGGTCTGGGTTACCTCACTCAGGATGATTTTTTTCTAGTTCATCCATTTGCCTGCAAATTTCATGATGTCTTTGTTTTTTAGCGCCGAGTAGTACTCCATTGTGTAAATGTACCACATTTTCTTTATCCGTTTTTTGGTTGAGGGACATCTAGGTTGTTTCCAGAATCTGGGTATTACAAATAATGCTGCTATGAACATAGTGGAGCAAGTATCCTTGTGGTATGACTGGATATCCTTTGTAAATACGATTGGTATAACTGGGTCTTGAAGTAAGTTGATTCCCAGATTTCTGAGAAACTGCCATATTGATTTCTAATGTACAGCCAGATCTCATGGAAGCATTTTTTCAATTGAAAAAAGCAACTCTAGCTTGTGTCTTTAGTTGACACAGAACTAGACAGGACAGCTGACCCCTTGTCACTTTTGATACATAAACTTATTACTGTAGGCCACACCCTTCCTTTCTTGTTCATCCCCAAGATCACACATTAATAAAGACATCACAAACTTACTAAGTCCCACAGTCTTACAAATTCAAACACCTTAAAAGTTGTATCTTTAAAAATATCCAGTCTTTTTTAAAATCCAAATTCTCTGTAAGACTACAAAATCTCTTCTTTTTTAAGTTTTAAGTCTCTCAGCTGTGGCTTCTTGTCAAATCAAAAATAAATTAAGTACTTTCTTACTTCAAGAGGGAAAAACAAGGCACAGTCACAAGCTAAACAAAGCAAAGCCAAACTCCAACAGTGGAAGTAACTCAATGCCCAATATCTGGGACTCACTCATGATCCTCTGGGCTCCTCCGAAGGGCTTGGCTCACTTCTCCAGCTCCCTCTGCAGTGCACACAGCTTGTCTTCTAAACCCAAGTCAATGTCTCTCTACCATTGATGCTGTCCTTGGAGGTCACCCCATGGTCCTGACATCTCCAAAATGCTGGGGTCTCTTGCTGCAACTGGACTTTCACCAATAGCCTCTCCTGGACTCTTTTCATGGTACCAAGTCGCAAATTCTCTGCACAACCCATTTAATCCTGCTACTGAAGCTGTACCTTTGCCAATGGCCTCTCATAGTACCAAGCCTCAGCTGCTCTCCCTGACCCCTTCCTGCCTCCAAAACCAGTACCACCTGAGTGACTTTTAAACTACCAAACTCAGCTGCCAGTGCAAGGCAGCACAACCTTGGCCACCTCTGGAGCACAGCTTCTGTGTGCTACCTCGGATGAACCACTTCCCAGAAGACTCCATTCCAGTGATGCTGGTCTCTTCTTAATCACAGCTGGTTCTTCGGCCCCAGCTCACCAGCATCCATTGTCCCTGCAAAGCAAAGGTTTTGCTTAAGTGGCCCTGGTCTCTTGTTAATCACAGCTGATTCTTCAGCTCCAGTTGACCAAACACCTTACACAAATGGCCTAGTAGAATCTTTGCTTCCCTCTGAAACTTCACAAGCCAAGCCTCCATCATCCACACTGTTCTCAACATTCTTACCTCCCAAGCTCATACAGAACAACTCACTGAGCTCTCAACACACAAAGACCTTTCTGGGCTAAAATTCCAAAGTCCTTCCATAATCCTCCTCACCAAAACCAGTCAGGCCTGTCACAGCAATGCCCGCTATCCTGGTACCAACTTGTCTTGGTTAGGATTACTATTGCTGTGATTTAAAAAAAAAAAATCAAGAAGGAAGAGAAAGGGTTTATTTGGCTTACGCTTCTACATTGAAGGAAATTTAGACAGAACTCCGATAGGGCAGGAACGGATGCAGAGGCTGAGGAGGAGAGCTACTTACTAGCTTGCTCCACCTGACTTCCTTAGCATGCCCTCTTAGAGAAGCCAGGACCACCAGCCCAGGGATGGAACCATCCACAATGGGCTAAGCCATTCCTGATCAATCACTAATTAAGAAAGCGCCTCATAGGTTTGCCTACAGGCTGATTTTAGGAAGGCATTTTCTCAGTGGAGGCTCCTTCCTTGCTAATGACTCTAGCTTTGTGTCAAGTTGACATAAAACTAGCCAGCACAGTGCTGCAAAATGAAGTGACTCCAGATCACACATCCACTTGTTCCTAGAGTCTGACTGAGCCCAAGGAAGCCTGAGCCCAATCCCACATTCCCTCTCACGCTTTCTCCCCACAGAATATCAGAGGTTGTGGAAGGGGGTCTGACTTTTCACAGGTCAGATAACTCATGGCTAAGGTCTCTACTAGCAGAGACTCAGTCAGCAACACCTGCTTCCATTCCACTATGCACATCAGCTAATAGGCCCGGGGGGAATCATTAGCACTTGAGGAAGCCAGTTTGCCTTCAGCTTTGAAGTCTCCAAGCCAACAAGCAATAAAATCATCTAAGGATAGACCTCAAACAAAGAATTTTTAAGAACTGGAAGGTACAAGTTAGGAAAAGTTTAACAGGGAAAGCAAACATTCGTGATCTTTGTTCCTTCCATAAACTCTAAACACTGGCAATGCCAAGAGAGGGTCAAGGTCTGTGGTAGCAGTACCAGCAGTATTTACCATACTCTGCTTCACATATCAAGCATGACCCAGACTCTCCCTGCACATGCAGTGGTTGAGCACAGAACTTCTGGACTGTCTAGTGAAGACATATATTTCAGGCATTATTAATGCTAGTTTGAAAGCATTTACCAATACTATTCTGTATCAGGCAGCTTTCCATATCTATAGTGAAATACCTGAAGCAAATAACTTACAAAAGGTTTAGTCTCTCATATGCAGGAGCTAGATTTAAATATAAACATTTAGTAAGTAAGCTATGTATAAACATATATAAGAACATAAGCAAGGTGTGTATGATCTATAGGTATGAAAATATTATACTGAAATGTAGGGTGGTAGCTCATGTCTGTAACCCCAAAAATTGAGAGACGGTGTGCAAGGATCAAGAGTTTGCCCTCTGTGGCCACACAGTAAGTCTTGGGATAGCCTGGGATACCTGAGACTCTCCCTCAAAAAGAAAACAAAAGTCCTCCAGAAGAAACTTGTCATTTGTACACTAAAGAAACTAACAATAAAAAAGAAGGGGTTGCTGGAGAGATTGGTCAGTGCCTAAGAACACTGACCACTCTTGCAGAGAACCTAAGTTCAATGCCCAGCACCCACATAGTGGCTCACGACTGCCTATAACTCCAGTTCCAGGGCCTCTGATGCCCTCTTCTGACACATATACTCATCCAGGCTCACATACATACACATAAACAAAAACATAAATGTTATTAAAATTTAAAAGAGAAAGTTTATTTTGAATCATAGTTTTGGAGGTTCAGTCCAGAATTGAGTGTCCTGTTGTTTGGGGCCTCCAACTGTCAGGTCCCAAGGAAACCCCCCCCCAACAAGACTCCCTTAGTACCTGTGGCTCCTCCCAGTACTTCTCACCCCACCCACTACCCTAAGCCTCTCCAGCCCATTCCCTTCCCCCAGCTTCTCCTTCCTGTATAAACCTGCCATTTCAGCCATGTGGTCTCATGGTCCTGTACTCCTCTGTTGGTCTGCTTGCTTTCTCTCCTCTTTCCTCCTTTCTCTCTCTCTCTCTCTCTCTCTCTCTCTCTCTCTCTCTCTCTCTTCTCTTCTCTTCTCTTCCCCTCCACCTGCCCTGCCACCCCCCCATGGCCAGGTTCAGTCTGGACTCTTCCAGATGCCTCTGGCTGCTCTCTCCCTCAGGTCTACGGCACAGCCCTTCCCCTCAACCATCCCTTGCAGCTACCGCACCCTCGTCTTCTACCAAGGCACGTCAGGTTGGCAGTGCATAGCAGTGGAAGCTACTCATCTTGTGAGACAGGAAGTGGGTAAGAGGAAGGGGAAGTGACTGGGTTCCCACAATCTTCTTCAAGAGCATGCCCCCAGTGACCTAATGACCTTTCTCTTAAAGGTTCCACCATCTTCCAACACCACCACCAGGAATCAAGCCTTTAAAACACATTTGCGTCTGAGCAATGATCAACCGAGCCATAGAATTCCACCAGAGCCTCTGCCTCGTGATAAAATAGGTATTCATTTAAACTCCTTAGATCTCCAATCCCAGTGGCAGGAGAGCCCTGCTGGTGGGAGAAAAAGCCCACCAGACCTTTAGATCTCTGTCTCCAGTCAGAAGGATGAAAAGAAACTGGAAATTCCCCATCTTTTTATCTATTTGTGGCCCCTCTTCTTATCTCTCTGCCTATCAGGGATCTTAGGCCTCACCCCTCAGTGACAGATGGAGTTTGTTTTGGCAGACTGTTTATGGAGCAGGCCCAGGCCGTGGGCTCCATTCTCAGAACCACATGAACAGGGTGGGCAGTGCATGCCTGGAATCCCACCAGTGGGGAGGTGGGGGCAGGACTATCAGAAGTTCAAGGTCATCCTCAGCTTCACAAATGAGTTTGAGGCCAGGCTAGGTTAAATCAGGTCCTCAAAAAGAGACAAGCAATTCAGTGTAGCCACAGGAGCAAAACAGGTCCAAGGGTTGCCTCCTGGGCAGCTGGAGTGACTTCAGGTTATTCACGGCAAAAAAAAAAAATGGGGGGCACCCCCAGTCTCATCAGTGGGGAGGGGAGGACTCCTTTCAGTGCTGAGGAAGATGTTGGCACTGAAGGTGTGGTCTCTGGAGGCCTTGCCCGTTCTCGCTCCATCTGACCAGTCATCCTGGGAGGCAGACATGGTTCACTTCCCATGAGAAGATGGCAGCAGCTCAGGAGAGCATGGGTTGAAGTGCCTGCCAGCATCCTGTTCCTTGGAGGAGCATGGGCACAGACGTAGACTCTAGGTGTCCCTCTAGGATTTCTGAAGCAGGGTGTTTTGGAATGTTCCAGAAAATCTTTCAAACCCCTAGCTATTCATCCCGGTGTTTGAACCTCAGAGTGGAGGATTACAGGATGAATGCTACCTGAATGATTAACGTGAAGAGTTGAGTTGGAACTTGTTCCAAAATTTAAGGCAGAAGAAACAAATACAAAATAAAGGCAGAGGTGCAAAGTCTTATTGTGCTTTTAGTTACCCATTGGACATCGGCAGGCCCAAGGGAAAGGTCGGTATTCTTAGCTAATGCAGCCACTTTGTCCCTGTCATAACCCCAGAAAGAACAGCTCTTGTCAAAATTATTTTAACACATGCTGGTAAGGATACAGAGTCAAAGGAATTCGCAAACACTGTGGGTAGGGATGCTCATACCTACTATGGAAAACAATATGAGGGGATTCTCAAAAAATGAAAAGACCATATGATCCAGTAATCTCACTACTACATCCAAAAGAAATGAAATCATTGCATCATTGCTCACCATACCCAAAAACAATAAAAATGTTATGTGCAGATACGACGGGATATTCTTTAGTCCTATATTTGAAAAAAAGAAAAAGATGGGGACCTGGAGAGACAGCTCAGCAATTAAGAGCACTCACTGTACCTCTGGAGGTCCAAAGTTCAATGCCTAGCGTCCACATGGCAGTTGACAGCCACCCATCCGTAACTTCATTTCCAGGGAATCCAGCACCATCTTCTAGCCGCCTCAGACAAGGGCAAAACACTCAGGCACCCAAAGCAATGAAATAACAATTTAAAAAGGAGTTTCAAGGGGCTCAGCACTGAAGCAGTAAGAGGGCTTGTTACTCTTGCAGAGGACCCAGGTTCAGTTCCCATCAACCACACAGAGGGGATCTGATACCCTCTTCTGCCTTCCCAAGACACAAAGAACACATTGGTGCACATACATACATGCAGGCAAAGCACTCATATACACAAAATAAAATAAGTCTGAAAAACAATGCTTTAGCCTTCAAGGTCATCCTTATATCCTTAGCTACAGAGTAAGTTCCAAGGGCACCCAGGCTACACGAGGCCCCGCTGCAAAAAAATACAAAAAGTAAAACCATGTGGACCTCCACTAAGATGCCTAATTCTATGTACTTACCTATTGTTCAGAAATAAACATAATCTGGACTTTTAAAAATAATGATTCTAAAACATTTACCCCACACAATATTTTTAAGGAAAAACCAAAGTCCACGGAATCTCAGCCTTCAGTTGCGGGGGAGAGGGGGTGTCTTCCACCCAGCAGCTGTCCCGGCACAGGCCGTCTCTACCTCTGCCACAGCTACCATAGTTCTTCAGCTGCTTTCATTTCCATCTCCTTTCCCGGCATTACTTGGTACTAGTAAAGTTTAATGTATTTATGGCAAGCCTGTTAGGCAGCTTCCTATCACTATGACAAAGCGCCTGAGAAAAACCAACTACAGGAAAGAAAGGTTTATTTGGGCTCCCAGTTTCCGGGCTTTCGGTTCAGCATGGCTTGGCTGTGCTCATCCGGGCAGTAAGAAAGCAAAGACAGGGCAGAGAGGACAGAACCCTAACACCCCGACTCAGTGAGGGTCACTGTTGCTATGATGAAACCCCACGGCCAAAACAACTAGAGGAAAGAGTTCATTCCACTCACGCTTCCATCTGACAGCTCGTCATCACAGGCAGTGAGGGCGGCAACTCCAGCAGGGCAGGATCCTGGAGGCAGGAGCTGATGCAGAGGCCATGGAGGGGTGCTGCTTACTGGCTTGCCTCCCCTGCTTGCTCAGCCTGCTTCTTTATAGAACCCAGAACCATCAGCCTGGGGTGGCACCACCCACCATGGGCTGGGCCTTCCCCCATTGATCACTAATTAAGACAAAGCCGCACAGGCTTGCCAGATCTTACGGAGGCTTTTTCTCAATAGAGGCTTCCTCCTCTCTGGTGACGTCAGCTTGTGTAGAGCTGACATAAAACTAGCCAGGTCAATGGCCTTCAAGGATAGTCCCTGTGACTTGACTTGGTTCCACTAGGTTCCTTCTCTTAAAGGTTCGGTCTCCTCTGACTAACACCACCCTGGGGCCCAAACCTCCAACACATGGGCCTGTCAGGGACACTGCAACCAAACCATAGTGCTGTGAGGTGACAGTCACCATCATTCCCATCACTGTGGTCAGTGACTGCAGGCATCTGAAGATAAAGTGTCCTCCACAGACACATGTGTCTGAACACTCAGTCCCAGCTGTGTGAGTGTACTGTTCTGAGAAGTTATGAGATCTTTTGGGTGTGGGACCTAACTATCAGGTGGAGGCCACGAGGGGCAGTCCTCGAAACCTATACCCCCTCTCATTCTAGACTTAGGTGCCTGTTTCTTGTTTGACCAAGAAGCAACCAAGCTGACTCCCCTTCCCACTGCCATGGGCAGAGACCTTTAGCAGCTGTGGCAAGACAAACAAACCCTTCCTCCTTCTGTCATTTCTTCTGGGCATTTTGTCACAGTGGGCTTCAGGGATGTCTAACAGAAGGGTCATTATACAAGATGGCCAGTGGGGGCAGGGACCGTCTTCACAGTTATGTACTTGTAGCCACTCTTTTCCTGTTGCTGCACTAAAACCTCAGAACCAGAAGCGACTTAAGGAACCAGTTATTTTGGCTTCAGGCTTCAGGGGGATGAAGTCCATGTGGGAAGGAAGGCAAGGCAGAAGTTGCAGGAAGCAGAGAGTTCTCTTTTCATCCACACAGGAAGCAGAGAGACAGAGCAGGAAGTGGGGAAGGCTAGACATCCTCAAAGCCCACCCTCAGTGACACACCTCCTCCAGTACGGATCCAGAACCTGCCCCCAAACAGCACCACCAGCTGGGGACCACATGTTCAAATACATGAGCCCATGGAGAATGTTTCTCACTCACACACACGTGGCCCTTACTGATGTAAACAGGAAGTAAACACCGCTTTTCTAGAGAATAAGCTGTTTGAATAAAGGCGTTGGATGGGAGGTGATCTTCATTCGATGATCAGAGCCAGTATCCTCGTGGGGATGGCGCTAATGGAATGGATCTGCTGGGCCAGTCCCCTCCTCTTCCTCCGATCTTGTGTTAGTGCTCCCCATTGCCATGATCTCCCTGGAAGCTAAAGCCAAGGGGGCTTATTGGTGTGCATAGTAGAGGCTATCCCGTGCTCTGGAGGCGTAAGGCAGAACACAGTCCAGAAGGACGAAGTGAAGACACTCTCCCAGTGTGCACTGTGTTGGCGCCGCGCCATCCGTGCTCCAGCAGGTGGCTGCAATAGTGATGGATAGTCAAGAATTTAATGGGGGAAATGGGAAACAAGCATCCAGGCCTTTTAAAAAATAAACAAAAAGGGAAGAAAGTGAAATTTCTCACAGCATCCATGAGAACTTTGTTCTTCTTCGGATGGTGCAGTGTGTAGTGGCAGCCAGAAGATGGCGACATTGGCAAGCCATACACCACTTAGAAAGCCAATGTTCAAAAATACTTTTCACAGTTACCATTCATAAATAATAAGCTTCCTAAACGGAATAACTTTGAGAGATTCCATTTGTATCATTATCTTTTAATGCTGTATATAGAATTGTGTCTGTGTGCAGGTAGATGTTTGTGAGCACAGGGGCCTGCAAAGACTGAAGACCTTGGTCCCCTGGAGCTGGAGTTACTGAAGGCTGTGAGTTGCTGACATGGGTGCTGGGAACTGAACCTGGGTCCCCTGGACAAGCAACAATTGCTTTTAACCACTGAGATATCTTTTCAGCCATAAGAATAGCTATTAAGGGGGCTGGAGAGATGGCTCAAAGGTTAAGAGCACTGGCTCCTCTTTCAGAGGATCCGGGTTCAGTTCCCAGCACCCACATGGCAGCTCACAACTGTCTGTAACTTCAGTCCCAGGGAATCTGACACCTACACACCAACGTACATGAAATAAAGTTAAATAAATTAATTATTAAAAAAAAGAATAGCTATTAAGTCATGGTTGGTCCTAAATAATTAAATGAAGAACAGACTTGCTGTCAAGTAACTGTATGGTTCTGTGCATTTTAAAGAGTACATATAATCCATGTTTGCCTGATGAAATCATCAAATGCAAATGACGCATACTTTATACACATGGATAACATTAAAATGTCTATAAAATGTACGTTATTAAAAAATCTTCCATTGTAGATATGTACAAATAATCTATAAACTGCATTCGAACATTGAAGCAAAATGTGTTGACAAACACTTAAAATCCCGGGCACTGGTAGGAGAAGGCAGCAAGACCAGGAGTTCAAGTGCAGCCTTGGTTACATGGTGAGTTAGACGCCATCCTGGCCTCCATGATGAGGCAAAACAAACAAACACTAGGTTGAATAACTAGAAGCAACTGTTCATAAGCCACATATAAAACATTGGGTTTGAGGAACTGGGGAGATAACTCAAAAGAATGTTTGCCCCAAAAGCATGAGAACCTGAGTTTAGTCCTCAGAACTTACACCGAAAAGCTGAGTGTGGCTGTACTTGCTTGTGTGCCCGGCAATAGTAAGGGAGGATAGGCAGATGTGGGGGCCCACTGGCCAGCCAGGCTAGCCCACCTGGTTAGTTCCAGACAATGAGGAACCCTGTCTCGACCAAACAAGGTTAGCAGCACCTGAGGAACAGCACTTGAGGTTGATCTCTGGACCCCTACATGCACCTTGCACACACAGGTGCACACACAAAACCCAAAAACCACATTGTAGATGCAATAAGTAAAACCTGGAACCCGGGTGGTGGTAAGGCACACCTTTGATCCCAGCACTAGGGAGGCAGAAGCAGGCAGATTTCTGAGTTCAAGGCCAGCCTGGTCTACAGCATGAATTCTAAGACAACCAAGGCTAAACAGGGAGACCCTGTCTCAAAAACACAACAAAAAATTAAACCTGGTTATTACAGACATTACATGGAAACATTGAAACTATGGGGGGGGGACTGTCAGGTATGGTGGCACATGCCTGTTATCCCAGCTACTTGGGAGGTTGAGACCGGAGGATCGTGTGAGTCCACAAGTTCTGGACTGTATTGTGCTATGCTGACCTGGTGTCCACACTAAGTTTGGTATCAACAAGGTGACCTTCCAGGAACAGGGGACAACCGGGTTGCCTAAGGAGGGGTGAATCAACCCAGGTTGAAAAAACAAAGCAGGTCAAAACTCCCATGCTAATCAGAAGTGGGATCATGCCTGGGAAGAGACACTTCAACTCCTGCCTGGGCAGCATAGAGAGACACCATCAGAAGAAAAAGGAAAGGGAGGGAGGGGGGAGGGAGGGGGAGGGAGGGAGGGGAAAGAGAAAAGAAAAAAAAGAAAAAACTTTTGAAAAAACATTAATTGGTTCTTAATATCTTTTCTTATGCCTGTGGAGGTTAGAGGACAACCTGAAGAAACTGGTTCTCTGCTTCCACCGTGTGGGATCCTAGGATACAACTCAGGTTGGCAGGGTTGGCAAAAAGCACATTTACCTGCTAAGCCGTCTTGCCAACCTCTAAATGTCATTTTTAAAGTAGCTTAATTATACGCAAAATCCAAAACTATGAGGTTTTTAGGACGTGCTTTAGTTAAGCACAGAGGACGGTACGTAAAAAGGGAACACCAAACCAAGACAGTGTGAGGGTCCGATCTCTCAGGCTAACCGGGAGACAAGTAATTCATTAGAATATGGAATATGAAGCAATCAGGCAAAGTGCTGTGTTCCTGTGAGGGCCACCTGCACAGAGCCACTGAAGACCTAGTGGGGACTATGCTCGCATGGTTGACCACACTGGAAAAAAATCATCCTGCGAACTAAGAAAAAGGATGGGCTGTAGCGTCGGCTCGATAGATAAATCAAGGGCCTGAGTTCAGGTAAAGCAGCTGCAGTAATACCCATCCATCCATGGAAAGGGAGGCTAAGGCAAAGCGAATTCCTGGAAGATTTCTAGTCAGCTAGCTTGACGCACATAATAGTGAACAAGAAATCCTGTCTCAAACAACATAGAAAGCAAGGACCCATATCCTAGGCTGTCCTCTGACCCATGCGCGCGCGCGCACACACACACACACACACACACACACACACAGTGAGTGTGCTACAGAGGGAGGGGAAAGGGGTGAGGGAGAGAAAGAGAGACAAGAGAAGATATGGAATAGCACACACTGCCTCAGTGGTGGTCAAACAAGGACAATTTTGACCCCGGGAAAGATTTGGGGGTGCCTAGAAAAACATTTGGTTGTCACAACGGCAATAGTGTTAATGGCAGCTAGCGGTTGCAACCAGCTAGGAAGGAAACACCCTTGACACACAGAAAGCCTCCCTCAACAAACAAATGGTCTGACCCCAAGAGCGCCACTGTGAGAAACTGCTCTAAGAAGAATCGCAGGTCTTAGAATGACGTGGTAGGGAGAGGACAGAAGAGGGTGGAGCCACGAAGATGGGCGGTACATATTTAAAGAGACCTTGCTAAACAAAGGGAAGAGTTGAGATTTTCTTCCAGTAGTGAGAGCTGAACACGGTCAGATTTGCAGAGCAGGATTTAAAAAAAAAAATAATGGCTACAGAAAGAAAATTGGAGGCGATTTGTTTGAGAAAGAAAATGTGTTTTAACAATGCACTTGTTTTCTTTATCATGGGGAATGTCTTCAGGGGAAATTGAATCCCAAGATCAAAGGCAAGGCTGAAAAGTGTGGGAATAGATGGGTGCACCAATGCTTCCAGAGTCCTGACAAAGATAAATGAAACACCCCCATCTGCCCCTCTTTCTGAATCCCTCCCTCCAACTGAACACCCCTGCTCAAGCTTGCCCAGCCTATTTCTTTGAGTACACCAATCTCAGCACCAGCTCTGAACTTGCCCTGCTAGCCTGGCGCCCAGTTTGACCTGCTCTTCCAGTTTTGTCTTTGAAATTTCCCTCCAGCCCTTTGTAGCCAGGAGAGAATGGGAACTACCCCACTCCCTCGCTTCGTGCACCCCAACTCCGTAAGGATTGGGGGAGGGACACGCAGGGTATAGTTTGGTCAGCAGAGCACTTGACTAGCATGCGCAAAGCTCGAGTTTGATCTCTGGCACCATATAAACTGGCCAAGATAGCATATTTCTGTAAATGAAGGCAGGAGGGTTAGATGTTCAAGGTCATTCTCAAGATGTGTAGAGCAGGACTTGAGAGGTGGCTCACAGTTAAGAGCACTTGCATGGGACCTGTGTTCAAATCCCAGCATCAGTGGTTCACAACTAACTATAACTTCTGCTCTAGAGGAGCTGATGCCTTCATGTAGCCTCCTCAGACATCTGCGTGTGTGTGTGCGCGCGCACGCGCGCGTGTAGACACATACACACACACACACACACACGAATGGGCACTGTGTACACCCATAAAGAAAAATAAAATAAATGTTTAGTTTAAAAACAAACAACAAAAAGATGGCTAGAGGAAAAGGCAAGGTGTGGAAATTACTTCCTTCCTCTTTTGCCAAAGAGTGTTCTATCTTCCTTTCTGTGCTTGATTCTAATCTCCTTTCATCTCTCTTCACTCATGTCTGCGCCTACATCCACACACACATTCCAGGACAACACCTAGTGTGGATCTGTGGTTCTTACTCCAGACTTATGTAGACTAAGAAAATAGTACAATACCAAGCAAAATAAAAACTTAAGAATGCTGTCCCAGCTCTCTCTTGTCCTCAACCCATCCCCACCTCCCAACCCCAAGCCCCACCCGCATCTCCAGCCCCCACGCCAAGCCCTTTGGATGCTCCACACTAGCTGGATCCAGTCTCAGAATCCAGAACGAAAGGGAGCTCAGGGGTGCATCAAAATAGGCCAGCCTCTGCCCCCGCCCAAGGCCCAACCTCAGCAAGAAGAGGGGGCCTCTGAGTCTGGAGAGGGAGAGAAAGCAGTAAATCCTTTTCCCAGCCTCCATGACTGTGAGACGCTTGTGGTAAGATGTCATGAGTTGTTCACTGTGAGGCTAACTCTTAAGTGGGGCTTTTCACATCGTCTCGAAGTGTCCTTCAAAGGCCCTTATCTGGGCATGAGCGAGTTCCATTAACTCTGTTAACCCAGACAGCAGAGAACAGCAAAACAGCCCCCAAAGTAAAAACAGTGCGAACTTGAGAGCCGCTGAAGAGGAACCATTTCCAGCAGGGGTCGCTGTTATTATCCTGTTACGTAAAGACGCCTGTAGGGGGAGGGGAAGCTGGAAGGTCAGCCTTGGAAGGTCAGCCTTGGAAGGTCGTCCACAGAGAGAAAGCCCAAGCTGGAACTCCAGCTGTTGCCTCAGTTTCCCCAGTCAGTTTCTTTTGGATGCTTATCTGATGACGTCACCTTTCTTCAGTTATTTGCTTTCTTTCTTGGACGCCTCACCAGAGGGAATACTCTACCGCCCAAGACTGTCCCTGCCTTAAAAGGGTTTCCCCAGGCGATTTCCCCTGAATATTTTGAGCGCCTGATCTGATGATGTTTTACTGTCCATCTAGCTATCGGCCACTTCCCATTTATTCTTTTTCTTTGTCTTGCTATATACTGTCAAACTCCCTCGTTCAAAACCAAAATTGTGGTGGTCACAGATCTTTCTCTGGACCATACGGAACAGCTCCACTATTCAGCTTAAAAAGTAAAGCATTTCTGACATTCTCAAGGCTCCTGGCAAACCTCCTGCGCCCCACCTGTAATGAGTTCAGCCACAATAAGGCTGATACTTCCGGGTTCTAGGGGCCATGCATGTGCAGTCAAGCCCTCAGGCAGAAGTGCCTAATGGCCCCTGGGGATGTTAAAGGGCCCTGCGTGACCCGTGACCCACATGCAGTGTGGATTACATCATCCACTTGTGACTCAGCTAAGCCCTAGCGCGCATGTATGAGCCCCGGCTCCTGTGTATGACGTAGCCACGTCAACCCCCTGTGTGCATACCATAGGCAGCTTTTAAAAGCTGGACGCATCATTTTCCCATCTCTCTCTCTCTCTGCACATTGACTTCCCCAGGCCTGTGCACACCCCCTCTAACAAACTCCTAAGCAGGTTTGTTGCATGTTCCGAGTTTCCTTCTCACTCGCGCCAGGTAATTTCACCACCCATCCTCTCACTAAAGACGACTGTTGGTTTGTGAGTATAGCTCAGTTGGCAGAGTTCTTATCCAGCCAACATGAGGCCCTGGGTTCAACCCCAGCACCGCATGAACTGGGGCATGGTGGCTCACACCTGTACTCCCAACACTAGGGAAATAGAGGCAGGAGGATCAGGAGTTTAAGATCACCCTTCAGTATATAATAAATTTGAGACCAGCATGGAATACATGAGACTCTGGAAAGAAAAAAAGAAAAGGAGAGAGGGAGGGAGGGAGGAACGAACATCACTCAGTCTTAACCCACCAGCACTAAGAGAAGCCCTGGGACTCCCACAGCTAGGCACTCACTTTAGCTAGCAGTGACACTCACCCCAGCTCCTCATTTTGAGACAAAGTCTACCTGAGTTACTGAGCACACTAACCTTGAATTCACCTTGTAACCCACAAAAACCTCAAGTTTGTGGTTGCACTGGCCTGGCCTGTCCCTTTAAGAGACAAGCCCCGCCCACTCCTTCCCCTCTTGTGAGGCAAGCAGATCTTCCTTTCTTTTCCACCTCTCTCCCTCCTCCCCATTTCTCCCCTTCTCCCCCCCCCCCTCTCTCTCTCTCTCTCTCTCTCTCTCTCTCTCTCTCTCTCTCTCTCTGCCTCTCTCTTTGCTCTTCTCCCTTCCCCCTCCCCCCCTCCATAACCCACTGAAAAAAACCATCTTTCTCTGCATGGCGTGCCTAATAGGCCTCTGTCTCTCACACACTGCAGCTCCGTGCCTGGACCAGCTGCCTTCGTGGCCCACCGCCCACTGCTGCCTTTTGGGGACCTACGGTGTTTTATTTTTACCATTAACAGTGGTTCTTTCTACCTCAGCCACCTGAGTAGCTGAAAGTACAGATCCAAGGCCCGCCTATCTTAAAATATAGGCATCTACTTCCCCAAAACTGTCTTATATTTTTACTGAAAACACTCATATTTCATATATCTGGGAATCTAATGATGTTACTGATGTAATAAGACAACCGAACTGAATTAATAAACCCAGGTTTACCCAATAGAGCAAAGCTCTCCTGGGTGACCCTCAGGAGGGCGAGCGAGGTATTTATTGCATGGCAAATATGACTACCAGGTCTTAAGTAGCCTATAAGCATGATCTTGAGCAGCCCCAAGGAGGGGTTGACTTTCGGTGGGCTTGCTCAGGGGTGAAGTGTGAAGAGGGCAGCTCCAGAGGATGGACAGTCATTTCGTGCACTGAGGGTGAGGTCGGGAATGGGGTCCCTGGAGATTCCAAACAGCCCAGCCTTTTGGGGTACATACGGATGCTGGTAGGGCTTCCATCTAAATTTTCCACCTTAATTTTCATAATCTTTGTGTAAATGGGTGCCCAAGAGAGCCAAGAGTGCTTGCTGCTCTTTCAGAGACTGAAGTTCAGTTCCCAGCTCCACATCAGGCAGTTCACGGGCGCTCTTGCCTCCACAGGCACCAGCACGCGCATGCAAACGCACACAGAGACACACACCTACATAAAGAAGCAAATTTTGCCGGGCAGTGGTGGCACATGCCTTTAATCCCAGCACTCGGGAGGCGGAGGCAGGCGGATCTCTGTGAGTTCGAGACCAGCTTGGTCTACAAGAGCTAGTTCCAGAACACCAAAGCCATGGAGAACCCGTCTCAAAAAAAAAGAAGCAAATCTTAAAAAAAAAAAACAACTTTAACTTAAATAAGTAAATAAAATTTTAGCTTAATGATTCTATCCAACATGGATTTTTATGCCACTTCGATTTTTCCTTTTTAATTTTTTCTGTGCTATATATTTGGCTCCAGGCCCTTTGTTTTCTGTGACATATGTTATCTGTTTCTAAAGACCGCCACAATAATGTCTAACTGTTTACAATTCTTCACTGTTACACAAAAGGCTACGATAAACATTCTCATGGATCGTTCCTTTTTCGTATGTGTGAGGTTATCGCTATGGCAAAAATTATAACTATCTTAGTTTGAATCATTTAGAAAACAGAGTCTGGAGCCAGGATTAAGTTATTGACGTACCGGCTGGTACAGGCACAAGCCTGGAGCAGCCAGCATTAAGAAAACACACAGCTTGAGCAAAAAGATAAAAATATATATACAAAGATACAATGCCTCCACTGCACCATGCTGGCCGTGAGATGGGTGATAGCATGTGACTCTTGAACAAAAAGCTGTTAGAAGAAATAATGCCCTAGCAGAATTCAAGGAATGGAGAAGGGCCCTTATCTGCCCATCTCCCTTCAGGTCCCCTTTCACCACACAAGGGGAATTTCTGTGCCTGTTGCATTATTTGGCTTTTTGGCAGCCACCCAGGTAGTCAAAACCCCATTACTCTGTATAACATTGTATCTGAATCCAAGAGTGGCGAGATTAATTCCTGCAATTAGAGTTTGTCCTGAACAAACTTCCGGAAAGTCTAGGCTTCCAGTTCCAGTTCCCACCAACCCAGGAAGTTTAGGAAGGATACCAGCAAAGAGGGCGATGTCGCCCACGAAAACCAGGAGGGAGGCAGAAGCTTCAGGAAGAAGGAACTGGTTGCAGAATCTGAGAAATCGGTTTGTTCTGAGCAACCATATGCATGTTTCTATGTGTACCCGGTGTTTACAAAACGTTCTCCAGCGTAATCAGAACCCCATCAACAAGCTAGAATTCTACCTGTTCCGTTGGGTTTGGTTTTGTTTCGGGGTGTTGTTTGTTTATGTGTATAAGTATTTTGCCTGTGAGTATGGGTGTGGGTCACACGTGTGTCTTGTGCTGACAAAGATCAGAAAAGACTGTTGATCCCCTAGAACTAGAGTTATATATAGTCGGTTGTGAGCTGTCATGTAGGTGCCGGGAGCTGAAACCAAGTCCTCTGCAAGAGCAGCCAGTGCTCTTAACCTCTGAGCCATCTCTCCAGCCACTGTTCCATATTTTTGTCAACACTTAGTGATGTGTGATGGTATTAAAATTATTTTAATTGGCATTATTTAGTTTATTATAAGTGAAACTATCTTTGTCCTTGCTGAATTAATTGTCTTGTCTTGGCATTTGGAATCCACTAGGAAAGACCGAAGACTTAGAATCACTTCAAATTTAGGTTAAATTAATTTATTCTTCTTGTTAGCAGAAGGATGGCAGCCTTAGAGGCAAACAGCCTGCTGGGCCAAAGGGGCTAAGAGCGGGTTTAGAAAGGTGTGCATCACAGTTATCTGTGGAATCCACAGCAGAGCAGGGAACCTGTCTTTCTCGCCTCAAAGTTTCTCTTCGTCTCTGTAGAGTAATAAATAGATGGCTTAATCCTGTTCCCACGGTGATAAGTGAGTTCACAAAAGCAGAAAAGAAATGGTTAAATCCCTCACAGCAGGAACACCATTATCCTAGTCTATCTCACCTGAAGCCAGAGGACCTCAGGGGCATTCCAGGGCAAAGGTTAAGGACCCTTAAGGGAGGCCTGGAACCATAGTGAGTTTCTTTAGCCAAGATGGGGAAGCTGTGAATAAATTATCACACAGGCCTGAGCATTCGCTAATCCACTGGGATAGAGCAGGCAATGACAATGTCGGCAGGGTAGGGCAGGCTGTCACACCCCACAGCCAGTACAAATATTTTCCTTTTTTTTTCTTTTATGTACTGATTTGTGCTTTAAATATGAAGAGATCCCTATTTTTCATATGTGAGATTTTTTTCAGATCACAAACCTTCTTCTCTGTCCCTAGGTTATTATGTCCACTTAGTATATGGCATTTTTTAAAAGTGGGTGGATATTTAATTTACATAGCAGCCATGTGGGGCCCTGTCAAGTTTATATTTATAATCCCTCCTTTTTGTGTGTTTGTTTGTTTTGTTCTGTTTTTGAGACAGAGTTTCTCTGTGTAATAGCCTTAGCTGTCCTGGAACTCACTCTGCAGCACAGGCTAGCCTCAAACCCACAGAGATCAGCCTGCCTCTGCCTCCTAAGTGCTGGGATTAAAGGTGTGCGCCACTCCTACCTGGCAGTATATAGCATCTTGATGAAGAGGACTTAATTACAATATGATCAAAAAATCTCAATTATTCTAGTGTTTTATTGGGAATGATTACTAAAACCTGTCTATTATTTCTTCAAAATAGCTGATTTTTTAAAAAAATTCGTTAATGACTATCTTGATAGCTTTCCTGATGTT
Organism: Ondatra zibethicus; assembly: GCA_004026605.1. Taxonomy (NCBI): domain Eukaryota; kingdom Metazoa; phylum Chordata; class Mammalia; order Rodentia; family Cricetidae; genus Ondatra; species Ondatra zibethicus. Next base: position 21,188 of record PVIU01015380.1, on the reverse strand, counting down.
AAACTATCCTTGAGTTCCTATATCAAATCATAAATGGATATTCTTTATTACAAATAACTATGAACTACCTATTTATATTTACTCGTCTATATTTAGTAATGTATTCAATTTTAACACCAAAATTAGTAAGTAGCATTCTCTGAAGTTGAGTTTTGCAGTGTCTTTATCAGGGTTGATGGTTAATTTAACTAGAATCCAGAAAAGCATGAGACTAAAGGGATGTTTCAGTATTTAAGAGCACTGACTGCTTTTCCAGAAGACCCGTGAGCTGATTCTCAGCACTCACAAGATGGTCACACCATCTGACTCCAGTTTCAGAGGATGCAATGTCCACTTCTACACTGCTTGCCTATGCTACACAGACATAGTCAGGCAAAAGAAGTGTAGAAGACCCATACACATAAGATAAAAATAAACAAATATTTAAAACAAGAAGAGGAGGGGGAGATGCACAGCTTTTTTTCTGTCTGACTAACATCAAAGGTCTTAGCTAAATTAAATTGAACTACACAGAACGACCTCCTAAGAAGTTTGTCCATTTCTTCCACATACCTTCCTTCTCTTCCATATCCTCCAGGCCCATAAAACACTGTCCAGGACATCCTTGAAGGTTTTTCTTTGTAGTATCTCTGCTTCCAATGAGAAAGCATCCCTCCAGCAGCAGTATATCCAGGGCAACATGGCTCTGTTTACCTGACTCTCGAAAGCAAACATAAGGCATGGTCTAAAGCATCTGCCAATAAGACACAGGAGCACACTTCACAATGCTGCTGCTATGTCACTGAACACAGACTAGTGAACACAGACACCAAACAGGGTTCCCTCTGTATGCTGAATACCGTTGGTTAATAAAGAAGCTGTTTTGGACCTGTAATAGCGTAGAGCAGAGCTAAGCGGGGGAAAACTAAACTGGTAGCTGGGAGAAAGGAGGCAGAGTCAGAGAGAAGCCATGGAGCCACCACCAGAGACAGAGATGCTGAAATTTGCCGGTAAGCCACAGCCATGTGGCAATACACATATTAATAGAAATGGGTTAAATTAATATGTAAGAGCTAGCCAATAAGAAGCTAGAGCTAATGGGCCAAGCAGTGATTTAAATAATATAGTTTCTGTGTGATTATTTTGGGACTGAGAAACCAGAAACTAACAAGCAGCCTCCTACAACAAATTCGTGCTCCAATGTGGTCAATTAAATCCATGTAAAACCTTAGAGGGCTTGGAAAGGTATTCTAGACACTAAAACACAAAATTTAGCTGCACTATTTTTTGGATGGGCTCTACTTGTTGGCGGCATGCTGCAGTTCCTTTAAAAGAGGTTTTCCGATTCAGCAGTAGCAGAAAAAAAGCATGTGGTTTTAAAACAGCAGCTTCCTAGGCCATGCTGCCAGCATGAACTCTGACTCTTTCAGGAGACTGAGCATTTAAATGAGGTTTGTGAGCAGAGTGCTACAACTTGCTTAATAGCTACACAGACCTGCTGTGTACGTAAAAATGGGGCAATGTACATGGCTCTCAGAGGCAGCAAACAGCTCCACCATGCTGGACAGGGCAGGGCAAGCAGGCAGTGCCATATTTCCCCTAGCAATGCCGCCGCTTAAGTTCATAAGAAGGGCTTAGCATTTTAAGAAGCATTTCCGGTCAAAAAAGAATTACATATACACAATAAGGACAGATTCAGACATAAAAGAACTCTAAATGAGACACAGTATGTTTAAAAATGTATGTAGGCTTGGGAGAGAGGATATAAAGAGTATAGAGAGTCATAAGGGTAAGTAAATGGTTCAGAAAAAAACAAAGTCTTTAAAGAGACAGAGTATAATAAGTCATGAAAAGATAGAAAATACACAGAGTCTGTATTATGTATATTATTGTGTTTTCTTTGAATTTTTTGACTGTGAAGAAGCTAAGTAAACAACATATATACTTTAAAGGTATCTTGTTTTCAAAATTTGAGTCTAAGGATATGTTGCTTTGGAAAAGAGATTCTTCTCTTGTTTCCAGAGAAGATGAGACTCTATGGAATCCTTCCAGGCTAATGTGGTTTGATGGACCAAGACCCCCTGAAAAGTCACCATCAACACCCCAAAAAATACTTCACCCAATAAATAGCAGGAAGTAGTTTGGAGAGAACTATGCCCAAATTCCCAAATATTGTTTATAAATGTTTCTTTACATTTAAAAAGGGACATGCTATAGAGATTTTCATTGGTATAGATATTGGTTTATTGCTACAAATGTAAGGTCAGTTTTGTTTTATATATATGTATGTATTTGTATATATATACATATATATATTTCTGCTTTGATTAAGGTATTATGTTTGTACAGCTCATTTAAAAATGTAACGTATAATTAAGAAAAATAGGGTAATAGATAATCAACTATAATAGTCAAGTGAGTAGTCATGTTAGGTTTTCTAGATATACAGAGATATAATTCAATTAGATATTCTTGAAATCTTTCAGAGACCTTCAGAATATGGCATTTAAAATGTTTAAGAACTTATGACAGTGAGACACATATACTCCTGGCACACCAATCTACTTCAAGAGGATGATGGGCATTGAAGAGGCTCCTCATGGAGTTGGTTAGCCATTTAGGCAAGAAACTGTTCTTGCCTGGACTGCTTGATGGTATGATGTGTGAACTGGACATGCAGGACCCATAGAGAAATGACTACTGAACTTGACTAAAGGTGAAATGGTCCTTTAGGGTTCCTGTTTCATGAAAGAGTCTGCCAGACATTCTGCAGGATACAGAAGAAAGTGACTAACAAACTGCCAATATAAGTAGAACTGTCTTTGAAATTTCCTGCTTTATGGAAAAGTCTGCTGGACACTATGGACCTGTAGGCTGAAGATGGATGCCCCAACGGTACAGAAAAACTTTGGGTGACTATCCAGGCAGCGAGATGTCTCTGTAATTTCTAGAGTTTTGGAACTTGCTTACAAAGCACATCCTGTTTACTTAGGTAATATTATATCCTTCTGCAGTCTTTGATGAAGAATTTATAGCTATAGTTATAGCTTTCCTTATGATAAAAGATAAAGTAGATATAAATATTGTAACGATAATTCTTGCTTGATACCTGTCTTGTTATATGTAATTTTACTATGTTAAAGTTAAAACCTTCCTTATTTAAACAGAAAAGGGGAGGTAATGTGGGATTTCCCTCTGTACGCTGTGAATACCATTGGTTAATATAAAAAGCTGTTTTGTACCTGTGATAGGGTAGAGCAGAACTAGGCATGGAACACTAAACCCAATGCTGAGAGAAAGGAGGCAGAGTCAGAGAGAAGCCATGGAGCCACCACCAGAGACAAGAGACTCCGAACCTTGCCAGTAAGCCACATCCATGTGACGACACATAGATTAATAGAAATGGGTTAAATTAATATGTAAGAGCTAGCCAATACGAAGCTAGAGCTAATGGGCCAAGCAATGATTTAAACAATACAGTTTCTATGTGATTATTTTGGGGCTGAGCAGCTGGGAACTAGCAAGCAGCCTCCTACAACAGACTAGGGAAGAAATGACCACAGTCAGAGCTTAGTCAGTGACAGCTGGCTCAAACACACCAATGAATCAAGGCTCTGCCCTGTTTGTTAGCTATGATAGACCTGGGAGGAGTTAAAAATTAAAGAAAGATGACTTTGATATTGTCGGTCTAGCAGGGTCATGTTGACTTATATATCAACAGGTAGAGTGCTTTCCTGAGTGTCTCTACCACCCCCAACCCATGCTATACATGACCTTTCTCACAATTTCCACATTTCCATTCAGTAACCCACTGCTGTGGGATAATCCTCTTGTATACTGTAAAGATTTGTCACTTGAATTGGTTTAATAAAATGCTGATTGACCAGTAAACAGGTGTAGTGATATTTCATTTGTATTTTAATAAATAAAGCTTGCCTGAAGATCAGAGTATAAAATAGCCTCCCTGGTCAGCCTTTCAGACCAGGCAGTGGTGACAAACACCTTTAATCCCAGTAGCCATACTAGTATGCCATAGAAATCAGGTGGTAGTGGTGCATGCCTTTAATCCCAGCATTAGAGAGGAATATAAGATGAAAAGAGACAGTTCTCAGAGTCAGTCTCATTCTGAGGATTCCTGGAGGCAGGATTACCATTTTTAGACTTAGGTAGAGGTCAGAGCCAGTGGCTTGATGCTTTGCTTTTCTAGTCTTCAGATTGAACCCCTATATCTGTCTCTGGGTTTATATTAATCGTACTACACTCAGGCAGGGTGTATAGGTGGGTCAACCAAACTAAAGATGATGGGAAGGAGAAGGGTGGAGTTGGTGTCACCAGCAAGATTCAGAGGGAACAAGAGATGAACATGCCATGCTGATAAAGGTACTACCATGTGGCAGAATGTAAATAAGGAATATGGGTTAACTTAAAATGTAAGAGCTAGTTAGTAATAAGACTGAACTATTGGTTGAGCATTTATAATTAATATAAGCCTCTGTGTGGTAATTTGGGAAGCAACTACCAGGTAACTGGGAACAGGTAGTGGTGACAGGAAGACTCCATCTACACCCCACAGTCTATTAGTCACCAGTCATTTTCTCCCTCTGCTACCTCCCCTAAGTGAGGTTGCTCAGATGTTGTGAAATTATGATACATATTTTTGGGGCTTTCATTCATGGTTCCTATTTGACAACTCCCTCAAGACAGGATGTAGGAACTGTAATGTTGATTCCCCACAGCAAGTCACAAAAATCTATTACTACTCGCCTTTCTGTCTTGGGACTAACTATAAAGAGTTCATCAAATCTACCTCTGTCTGCTAAGGGGTTATACATATGGCCTATGTTATTCTAGAGGAGTCTTGCCTCATACCTCATACCTAGAGAGGCCAAAATGTGATGTAGGCAGGCCTGGCTGGATGTCCCCCACCCAGTTAGATAATACCTTTCCAAAACCAGAAATGTGTTCCTTGACAGTTTCAGTGTTTTTTGTCCAATCACATTTCAGCATGATTGTCTATCTTCTGTCATTATTATACTATTAAATGCCCCCTTGAAACTCGAGAGACAATTTTCACAGACTATTCCAACAGCTAACCATGTACAAGTCCCTGGAGACTGGTGTTCTCAAGAAGCGTGGCAGCTCTGTGTCCCTTCCCACGTGTTGCCCTATGTACCAATTTATCTGTATCCTATGTAATATCATCCTTTACAAAGCCAGTAAAGAGTCAGGCATGGTGGCACACACTTTTATTCCTAGCAGAGGCAAGTGTTTCAGGCCAGCCAGAGCTACACAGTGAGACCTTGTCTAAAAAAGCAGGTAGGCAGTGGTGGCACACACCTTTAATCTCAGCACTCTGGAGGCAGAGGCAGATGGATCTCTGTGGATTTGAGGCCAGCCTAGTCTATAGAGCAAGATCCAGAACAGCCAAGGCTACACACAGAAATCTTGTCTCAAAAAAGGTTAAAAAAATAAAACAACTCAGTAAAGTTAAGTATATCCTTGTATACTGCGAGACTTCTGGCAAAATAGTCAAGCCTGAAGAAGGTTGGCAGACAGTCAGAAACATGAAGTAAATAACCTGGCACCTGCATTTACCATCCTCAGTGAGGAGAGGCCATCTTGGGGGCTGAGTTTGTGGGGCAGGAAGTGCTGTCAATGTACTATTTCTTGCCTAGAGTAGTCAGGGGTAAAGTTCCCTTATGAGAATTTATAAATATCATTGCTGTGTACATTTTAAATATGCGTGCTTATTAGTTTCCTTAATTTCGTTGTGATAAAGCCCTGAGCAAAAGCAACCTGGAAAGGAAAGGGTCTTACCCTTCCACTTCCAGGTCACAGTCCGTCACAGGGAAGTCAGGGAAGGCGCTCCAGGCAGAAATTGAGCAGAGGCTAGGGAGCAACGCAGCTAACTGGCTTGCTCCAGGTGGCTTTCTCAGCCTGCTTTATCTTAGACCCTAGGACCACCTACCTGACCAGGGCTGATCCACCCACAAAGGACTGGGCCCCATAGCAACCATCAGTCAAGAAAATGTTTCCACATGCCAATCTGATGGTGGCTCTTAATTGAGGTTTCCTCTTCCCAGATGACCCCCAAGTTAACAAAAAAACTAACACACTTTTAAAATTGGATTTGTTTTTTATTATGATGATTTCATTTTTGGTGCTGGGGATGGAACAGGGCCTTAAGTGAGATTAGCATGTACCACTGAGCTATACTCCCGCCCCTAAACGATTTAGTATTGAGGGAGTTTTGTTTGTTTGATCCACTTTCTTTTCTTTCTTTCTTTCTTTCTTTCTTTCTTTCTTTATTTATTTATTTATTTATTTATTTATTTATTTTTGAGGTAGAGTCTCACTATGTATCCTTGTCTGGAACCCACTATATAGATCAGCCTGGCCTCTCACTCACAGACATCCACCTGCCTCTGATACTCAAGTGCTAGAATTAAAGGCATAAACGACTATGTCTGGATTTTTTTTAATGTAGAAGAGTCTACTAACTTTCCAGGCCACCCTCACCTCGACTCTTTGGGGGATCTTGAGGCAGAGTCTCTGAAGGTCTCTAGCAGACCCAGGCATGGCAAACATGGCACTAGCAGGTTTTGCCCTTTCTGGTTCCCTCCCTTTGCTGAACCCTTAGATTACATTCCTAAAGCTAGCCACCAAGGTCCATTCCCTTATTTGGCCACTGACTCATTCCTGAGGCTAGCCACCAAGGTCCAACTACCAAAACATCAAGGTCTAGAAAGCAAAATGTATTATTTAACCTAATTAAAATACCCAGTCAGAATTTATCAAGTCTGTGTCTGTGTCTGTGTGTTTCATTCTCCAGCCCCTTGCCCAACTTGCAAACCGTACCTTAGTGCATAAAGCAGGCATTGCGCTACAAGCCCCACCAGAGGTACTCACTTGTGGCTCCTTTCATCATGGGTCCTGTCTGATCCTGTTCTCTGTGCAGAGGTGGGGGGGGCTCAGGGTGTACAGAGGGAGCAGCAATGGTCCCTTCATGGCCTGCTTGAAGCAACTAGGTACACCCAGGGAAAGAGAAGTAATTCCCCCAATAGTGTGGGGTGGGGGTTGGGGTGACTCATTCCTCATCCATGGTTTACATCACTGACTTGTATAATTGGGAGACCCCAAAACCCTCCATTTTCAGAGAAGCCACAGGCCATTATCAGCCTGTTGGAAATTGTTTTGAAGTAAGAGGGTGTGGGATGCTTTTTCACCAAACATTATTGGAAGGATTGAAAACAGCAGTCAGAAAACCTACTTATTTAAGTTAGTTTCATCAAGGATTTGATGAGTTACCTCCTGGGTTTCTGGAAAGGCTCTGTGAAACATATTGGGTATTGATAAGTATAAATGTGCCCTCCCGGCAAGTGGGTAATTCTGCCAATGTAATAAGCTAATCAAGCTGAATTAAAGTCCAGGTTTTAATTTGAACAAAGCATTCCCAGGTGGGAAAACAGTGCAAGTGGGACCCGCATGGTGGGTGAGGACCACGGGAAACAAATATGCCATATGGACAGAGCCTGAGTGTGGAGTTTATTGAGATAAAGGGAATGGAAAGGAGAGAGAGAGAAGCTACCTCTTCAGAACGGCAGAAAGGAAGAGAGAAGGGAGTAGGTGGAGCTTGTCTCTCTCTCTCTCTTTTTTTTTTTTTTTTTTTTTTTTTTTGGTTTTTCAAGACAGGGTTTCTCTGTGGCTTTGGAGCCTGTCCTGGAACTAGCTCTGTAGACCAGGCTGGTCTCGAACTCACAGAGATCCGCCTGCCTCTGCCTCCCCAGTGCTGGGATTAAAGGCGTGCGCCACCACCGCCCGGCAGTGGAGCTTGTCTCTTAAATCTTCATATAGACTAGGACCCTGCGCTGGCCAGGGTACAGCCTGGGTACATTCTACCAGCATAATGCCTGAATCTTAACAGTGGTAGTCTTGGGAAAGAGGGGAAACCATGTGGCACATCTAGTGGCTGGGTCTTAAATATCCTGTAGGGGAGTTCTTTAAGCATCTGGGGGGAGGAGCAGACCTTTGGTGTGTTGCAAGGAGGCCACTTGTTGGTTCCCAGCTGCCTGGCTAGATTAGACCCAAAATAATCACACAGAAACTGTATTTTTAAATCACTGTTTAGCCCATTAGCTCTAGCTTCTTATTGGCTAACTCTTACATATTAATTTAACCCATCTCTATTAATCTGTATATCACCACGAGGTCATGGCCTACCAGCAAAGTTTCAGCACATCTATCTCTGGCGGCGTCTCTTTGACTCCGCCCTTCTTTCTCCCAGCATTCAGCCTAGCTTTCCCTGCCTACCTAAGTTCTGCCTTGCTATAGGTCCAAAGCAGGTTTTTTATTCATTAATGATAATCACAGCATACAGAGGGGCTCCCACATCATTGCCAAGCTTTTGGAGGGGCCTGGTCTGGAGTGGGAGGAGTGGGGCCCCATTCCCAGCCAAACATCTGGGTGGGTTTGCAATGGGGGAGAGGGAGGCTGGAGCAGAGGTAGAGCATTATAGCTAGAGGTTCTTCTCCTACCCACCAATTCCCGAATAACACTCTGAGGCTTAATATAAATTATAAACTGTTTGACCTATTAGCTCAGGCTTATTATTAACTAACTCTTACAACTTAAATTAACCCATTTCTATTAGTCTATATTTTACCACAAGGCTTGTGGCTTGTTACCTCACATCTTGCTTCTCCAGCAGCTGCTTGTATCTCCTAGATTCTGCCTTCTTTTTCCCTGTATTATTTGCTTGGATTTCCCACTTGGCTCTATTCTGCCTGCCTACTGCCTAAATTAGCTTCTTTGGTAATAAAACATATTCACAGCATACAGAAGGGCATCTCATATCAGAGCTTCCATCTCAACAGTCCCTGATGCCCGCCCCAAACCAGTAAGGCACTAATATTGCCTTTCTCATGGAGTCTGCCCCGACATAAGGAGAAAGCTCCATAAATAAGAAGGATTTGGGGGATGAATAGATCTTTGGGGAGCAGCTCAGAACGTTTATAATAGCCAAGATGCGGCTGAAGACAGACAGGTAAATAAACCAGTGATCATTGCCCTTAGGGAAAGAGACAAGAGAAACAGGAAATAGACCAGGAAATGGCTTTAAAAACAAAAGAAAAACTCACCAACATTGTTTGCTGAAGCCCTGAGTTCAGATCTGTTAGAGTTTAGACAAAAGTCACCCCTCTGTTACTGTATGAAGATGACCTCCTGATAGCCTTGACCACTGAGGAGGAATGCAGATCTTTTAGAAACCCTCCAAGGTTCTCAACCTTCCTGATGCTACAAGCCTTCATACAGTTCCTTGTGTTGTGGTGACCCCCAATCATAAAATTACTTTTGTTGCTACTTCATAAAGTAAAAGTTGCTACTGGCTAGGTGGTGGTGGCACACACCTTTAAACCCAGCCCTTGGACAGAAGGATCTCTGTGAGAACGAGACCAGTCTGGTCTACAGAGCGAGTTCTAGCACAGTCAGAGCTGTTACACAGAGAAACCCTGTCTTGGGGGAAAAAAAGTTTGCTACTGTTATGAATAATAAATATCTGTGTTTTCTGAGGGTCTTAGGCAACCCCTATGAAAGGGCCAGTCAATCCACAAAGGGTCATGACCCACAGGTTGGGAAATATTGTGAGCCCAAGCCCTGGGGTACAGAGTTTCAGCCAAATAGGCTCAGTGTTCAGCTGCGTGCCCCTCGGGACATAGACCTAGGCTCCAATCTAGGGAAAGGAAATAGGTGCTTTCCCATGCTCGTATTTCAGCTATCCTGCAAATCCCAGCTACCACCATTGAAAACACAACACAACACAAATATGGGAATTCCTGGGATCGGCTAGGTACTGCTGGCTGTGAATATTCAGATTTGCTGAGACAGCCAAGTCCCTCTCTGCAAGCAGCAGAGGTGCTCAGCCCTTGGCACAGACAGACTGAGCAGAGGGCTTTCGAAGCCTTGAAAAGGCGTCTGCTCCAGCTGGGCCCTACCAGACTTTACTACACCAATCCACTTCACTTACACATAGGAGGGTGAGGCCAGAGGCATTGCCGAGGGGGTCCTCATGCCAACCCTGGGACCCTGGAAAAGACCAGTGGTATTAGTAGCATTGCCATGGATCGCATGGCGACCGTTGCTGCGTGACAAAGCTCCAACATTTCAACTTTGTGGATCACACTTCTCCAGCACCTTTTACTTTCATTTTTGATAATTCTCACTATTATACCTCTCCCTTTGGGAAATTCTGTGTGGGCTTTTCTTTAAGCAAAATAATTCTTTGGAAAAAAAAAATCCCCACCGCCATTAATCCCATTGGTCAAGAATAAGATACAACCACGATTTAAAGCCAAATTCGAAGCAAGCTTTAATGAACTATGGATGGGCTCTGACTAGGTCCGTACAGTTTGCATTGGCTTAAATAGTTCCCATCAGGTCCAATCGGGGGCAAGCATATATCCTGCCACATTTCCTGCCTACACACTTCTTGCCCACATGCAATCCAACTCAACTGGTGCAGATGGGTCAAAAGAACTTATTAGGGGAGTTAAAAGATGTGGCTTGTTATTTCCCATAAACAATGGCCTCCAGCATCTCAGGAACTGTCTTTCCTTGGGCAAGGGGTGTGCAGATCAGAGGCACTGTTGTTTCATGGATCTCTGCGGCATAGTAATTGAAACCTAAAATCTAACTTTGGCTATTACAAAACCATGTAACTCGGCGTACTCCTACACAAGTTAACACCAAGCTGCTAGAAAATTCAGGTAAGTAACATCTGCTTTTACCAAGTCATATTTGATAATCAAGACTTATAAGGCATATTTGATAATCAAGACTTATAAATGTCTACAGTAGAGTCAGGCCCACAATGACATTTGTCAGGTTTCATCTTTGCTCATTTTAAGCTTTAGCTTTGGATAAACTAAGCCATACAAAAAACTGCAATCTTCTATAATGGAGAGTCTGATCACCCAAGAAAGTCCTTTTCCCAAGGTCAGGGATGTAGAAGAAAGTTCCTGCTGCTAAAAAGGGAAGTCATTCTTATCTCTGGCAGGAGGAACTTGTGACCCTTCATTAATTGTGACTGGTGCCTACTGTCAAAGTCAATGCTTCCTCAATCCTTGATCTCAAGCCATACTCTAGCTCACAGGCCTCCTTTCTCCCATTTAATCCTATCTGCAACTATGGAGTACAAACGGTACATTCTTTATTCAATAAATAAGCTGGAAGCCATCTCAGACCGTGCCTGTCTCTTCCCTGCCCCACATTCTCCTTGGGACCTGAACCCCCACCCAAGCAGATCTCTAGCTTGGCAAATCTGTCCAAGAGGCTTGACTCAGTTGCAACCAGATGGCCGGCATGTATAAGGGCCATAGTTGCCACTGACCTGCTGGTAAAAGAAGAGGACAAATTAACTTTAGGACAAGAACTGTCCCTGACAGCTCCACACTCCGCAGAAGTCATTTGAGGGGGGACACCTGAGAGATGGATATCTAACACCCAGGTAACCCAATACCAAGCCCTGCTTTTGAATCAAACACACATTTGGCTCCACAGATGTTAGTCTTCATCCCTGCCAGGCCCCTGCCAGACAAGGACCTTGTGGGTCCCCTGAATAACTTGAGGTGACCGACCTGATTCAGTTGAACAGGCCTGATATGACTGATACCCTATTGGTGACATTGGACAGGGTATTGGTTACAGATGGGAGCATTTTTGTCCAAGAATAGATCTGGATGCAAGGGCAGCAATAGTGGCCCAAAATAAGATAAGGCTATTGGTGTTGGACAAGGGTCTGTATTATCAAGACAAGAAGTCTGAGCTACTAGGCCAATCAGTTTGTAGTTAATGTAGACCTCTGTGTGATTTCTTTGGGACTTAATGATTGCAGGAACTGGGCAGGACAGAAAACCTCAGACAACAGGCTATCTGGGCACAGTCTTTAAGCAGGGGAACCTCAGCTCAAAAATAAAAAATCTTACCTCTATTTGAAGCTGTCTGGTTAGTCAAGAGGATGGCCATTGTCCCTTGCAAAGGACATCAAAAAGGGGATTTCCCAGAAGCCAGAGAAACAGGGATACTGACTTGGTCACCCAAAAAGTGTCCCTGGAACCCTTCAAGTCTTGGTAGCCCTACCAGAGTTCATCTGGTGATCACTACCAGATGGTAAACCTATCCTTCCTGCAAGTGTAGGAAAGTGACTGGTTACAGATCTCCATTGTTGGGAATATTCTTAAGATGAGCCTCTCTGCCAGCTCAAATAATTCCAATCAGACCAAATTCAATGCTCATGTTTACTGCAACGTTCCCGGGGGGGCTGGAAAAGCATGGTGGGAAAAGAGGGGGCCACAGAAAACCCAAAGACCACATGTTCTTTTTCTTGGTGGCAGCCTAAATAGCCTGTGGGAGTGGTCCTGATTCTCCCTGGGGAGGGGTCAGCGCTTGGTGGGCTTTTCCAGAGGTGGAGTCCGGACCAAGGCAAGTCCCGAGGGGAGGGGGCTTTAGATGGAGCTTTTTGCTCCATTGGCGCCCCAAGGATGAATGCCAGGGGCTGGGGTAACACTTCCAATCATCCCAGACTCCTTGGATATAAGAGTGTCAGATGGCTGGGGTCTCACTTTCAATCAAACAAAAACCATACTGTGGTGAGAGAAAACCTCAAAGAAAGGGAAGAAAGTAGACACAGATCAGATAATTGGTATCAGTCTCTGTTTACCTGGTCCCCCTGACAACCTTAAGGTCAGCATTAGCCAGACTGTTGATTCTTAAATTTGATCAAGCTAAAGATTAGACCTGGCATCCTCAACTTCACGGCCAATTTACACCAAACAGAGAACAGTCAGTTAAGCTACTATTCTTTAGGACCAACAAATGTCCCAATAGAAGAGGACAAATGATAATTTGACCCATGTCCATAGAATCACTGGGGATTGTGACAAGGCAAAACAGTCCCGTGATTCCTCCATCTTGCTTTAGTTTGTTTGTTTTTGTTTTTCAAGTCAAGCTTTCTCTGGATAGCCCTGGCTGTCAAGGTACTCATACTTTAGACCAGGCTGGCCTTGGACTCACAGAGATCCACCTGTGTCTGCCTCCCAAGTGCTGGGAGTAAAGGCCTGTGCCAATACCTCCCAGCCCATCTTGTATTCTTGCGAAGGCCATTTCAGATTTAACTAGAATTTGACCTCCTTGATGGAAAATCCCATGGAAAAGTATCCAGCTCTACTCTAGGAAACCAAAGTGAAACTTCCCCAGCTAACTTAGCTTCTGTCAAACTGCTTGCTTGCGCAACTGCCCCACACCCTGCAGCTAACTGCTTGCTGTAGCTTCTGTCAAACTGCTTGCATGCACAACCCCACCCCCTTCCAGCTGCAAAGTAGGATACCAGGATGTGGTTGTTGTCTTTAAAAGTCCGTTGCTCTAAATTCTCAGGGTTACACTTAGGTCCCAAATACCTAACTGTAGTACCACCTGGATGGAATAAAGGCTTTCAATTGGCTATAAACTACATCTGAATGGTCATCTCTGGTGGGCTCCCCATAACATTAGGGACTAGAAAGATAGCTCAGTCAATATAGTGCTTTCCTTGAAAGCCCAAGAATCTGTATTCCATCCCCATAATCCACATTTTTTAAAGTTAGGCATGGTAGCTGTTAGCACCCAGGCACACCTGCCCCTGCCCCTTGGGGACCTGGCAGAGTGTGTCACCCCTGAGTGCCTGGCAGGCAGTACTGGGTCCCTTTATGTTGTGTGATGTTTTGAATTTTTGAGGGGTCCGCCACTCTGCTTCCAAATAAATCACACATGAAGACTTATTCTCAGTTGTGAATGCTTTAGCTTGGCTTGTTTCTTGCCAGCTTTCTTAAATTATCCCAACTACATTTTGCCTCTGGGCTTTTATCTTTCTCTATTTCTGCATACCTTTCTTTACTTCTTTCTCTGTGGCATGCTGTGTAGCTGGATAACTAACCCCTGATGTTCTCCTCTCCTTGGTCTCTTGCTCCTCCTTTTCCTCATTTTCTCCTTCTATTTATACTCTCTGCCTGCCAGCTCCGCCTATCCTTGCTCCTGCCTTGCTATTGGCTGTTCATTTATTTATTAGGACCATCAGATGTTTTAGACAGGCACCATAACACAGCTTCACAGAATTAAACAAATGCAGCAGAGACAAAAGTCACACACCTGAAAATAATATTCCTCAACACCTTTAAAAGGCAAAACTCTGCCTACCTCTTCCTCTTCTTGTAATGATTTCAGCCACAAATAAGGCTGCACTTCCAGGTTCTAGAGCCAGGCACGTGCGGATATGCCCTCAGGCAGAAGTGCCTGAATGTTAAAGGACCCAGCGTGACCCACATGCACACATGCATGGTTACATCCACTATGATTCCGCTAAGCCCTTGCACGCATGCATGAGCCCGTCATCTGCGTATGATGTAGTCACGCCAACCCCCGTGCACATGCGCTAGGCAGCTTTTAAAAGCTGGACATGCCATCTTTCTCTCTCTCTCTCTACACACCGATTTTCTAGGCCTGTGCACACCCCCTCTAATAAGCTCCTAAGCGGGTTTGTTGCATGTTCCGTGTTTCCTTCTCACTCGTGCCAGGTAATTTCACTTCCTCCTCCTCTTCCCCTCTCTCTCTCTTCCCATTAGGCTCCCTTTCTCTCTTCCATCTCTCTTCCCCTCCCCCATTAAACTCCCCATGTAAGCTCTGTCTGCATGGCATGGCATGTTTGTCCCTCACCCACCATCTAGCCGCCTTGGGTACACCCACCAAGGTCCAATCTTGTGTATCCTAACAATGGCATGTTATGGGGAAGAGAAAAAAAGGTGGATCTGTGGGGTGCATTGCCCAGTCAGCTTAGCTTACTGGTCTGAGTTTCAGCAGAAAAAAAAAAATCAATGACTGGGCAGTGGTGGTGCATGACTTTAATCTCAGCACTCAAGAGGCAGATCTCTGAGTCTGAGGTCATCCTGGTCTACAGAGCAAGTTAGAGGACAGACAGGGCTATCCTGAGAAATAAAGTAAAGGAAGGGAGGGAATGAGGGAAGGATGAAGAGAAGGAGGGAGGGAGGGGAAGAAAAAAGAACAAAAGAAAATACATATGCACGTGCACTTGCTCTCGTACTCTCTCTCTCTCTCTCTCTCTCTCACACACACACACACACACACACACACACACAAACAAACAGCCCCTAAAATGTAGAGCTTGCGCCTGGTTAAATTACTGACATTTTTTAGCAGGCTCCACATGTCAAATAAGGTCCAGTGCTGGGGATGTGGCTGATTGGTGACACAGGGCACGATGACTTTAGTCCTCAAAACAAAATTCTAAAAACAAAAACCCAAGGCGAGATGTTTGGAGACTGGATTGATAGTAGAAAATCCTTCAGTTGAAATGTATGCTTTTCTCGTGATAAGGTTCAACCAAGAAGAACCGCACTGTTTTTGAATCTGATTTGTCAAAAAACAAACAAATCCCACACCATTTCCCGTAATGAACAATCCAAGATGGCTGAGAGTCAGTCTTCATTCTTCAGGATTTCAGTGTTCAGGTACTGCGCCCACCCCTACCCGCCCACACCCCAACAGAAGCCAAAGCCAGCAAAGCCAGTATCCTGATACCCACAGATCACACCCACTCACTTCCTGTTTTTCATTCCCTAGCTGACAAGGAGGGCTGCTGTTCTAATTGCAGAGCGCAGTCCTGGGATGAGGCCAGCCGTGGAGGAGGGATGTGGTTGGGCGCCTTAGCTCACAACAAATGCCTGACCGGAGTCTGGCCAACCGCATCTTCCATCCCCTCATAAAGCCCTTCCGGTTGGAAACAGGCCTGGTTCCAGTTTTTGCTTGGTCATGGAGAGGCACTCTCCTCCTTCCGCTGTGGAGTTTACTTATTGGAATGGAAGTGTGTGCTGCTAGGAGGCCGGAAGTAGAAAGTGCTTCAGCTAAAACTGGAGGCAGAGCTAGGGGTGCAAAAGAAAGCTTCTAATGAGAGCATACAGCGAGAAACCCAGCTGCACTTGAGCAATGCCCCGGTTACGTCAACAAAGTGCATTTGTTTTGAGGGCAGGGTTGTCTTTAGAAGTCCAGGCTGGCCTAGAATTTGTTCCTTAGGCCAGGAGGGCCCCAGACTTGCAGCAATCCTACTGCCTCTGCCTTCCAAGGGGAAGGGATTATTGGTATTTGCCAACAAAGTGACTTTGTTTCTTTTGGGGGTGGGGTCTTTTCTTTTTTAATTTTTAATAGATTTCTGCTCCACTAATAATAAGTTTCTCCTCCGGTGCATTAAGCCAGATCAAGTTGAGCTGAAAAAGTATAACTGTAGGGGTCCAAGAAAATGCCGAGGGAAGACCCCAGACTCAAATAGTGTGCAAGAGCAAAGAGCGTTTATTAACCAGCATGTGCGGATCATTCGCCTATCCAAAATGGTGACAAAGCATAGCGAGGGGAATTACAGGAAAATTAGGTCATCTAAAGCATGATTGGTTAAATAAGCAGCAGTTACATTAGTTTATTTTTGATTAGTTGAGATTTTAGTTTTTCTATCGTTGGTCATACTGGGGCAAGTCTGGGTCTGTTTCAGGGGGTTACAGGTCACTGTCTTGTGATACTATTGGAGCTGGGTTCAGGCCTCCTCTGAGTTCTGCTTCTTGTCTCTGCTGTCAGGGGCAGTGGTGACTAATGAACAGTCCTTTGCCTGGGGGAAAAAAATGGTTTGCTCTTAAAGAAAACTGAAGCCTAGATCCGGTTGTAAAAAGGGGTAAATTTAGACCTTTCAAAACAACAGATTTATTTAAGCAAAGCAATTCCCAGTCACAGAGATGGAGGCTGGGGAAGCCGCTCCCCCACTCTCCCTACCCCCACCCCCGCACCCAATTAAAGCATAGAGACTTTATAAGTTGTAGGTGATGGGTGATTACGTGTCCACCTGGGTTTGTGCCCAAGTATGGTCAAAAGCTGAGTACTTAGGCGGGGATGTGGGCAACTGAGGAGGAAGTTGCAGTTGCCACCAGAAACTCAGAACTGAGCTTTTTGGTACCTTTTCTTTGTTCAGAGACGCTCTGAGCAGGCGGGGTTTGGAGAGAGGGAGGGAGGGAGGGAGGGAGGAAGGAAGGGGAGGGGAGGAGAGGGAGAAAGAGAGGAATGCAGGAGCGAACTGGAGGTTCCAACTGAACAGTTTAATTTTATCTTACATTTTCTTTTTTCTAATCTCCATTTTCCTACAGTGTAGTTAATTATACCTCCTTGTGCATTTTATTTTTTCAATTTTTTTTAAAAAAAAAACAAACTGCTGGGCGGTGGTGGCACACACCTTTAATCCCAGCACTCGGGAGGCAGAGGCAGGCGGATCTCTGTGAGTTCGAGGCCAGCCTGGTCTACAAGAGCTAGTTCCAGGACAGGCTCCAAAGCTACAGAGAAACCCTGTCTCGAAAAACAAAAATAAATAAATAAAAAACCAAACTATCTTTTTTTTTATTTTATATATACCCAATCCAAGTTCCCACTCCCTCCCCTCCTCCCATTCCCTCCACTTACCCTCCCCCACCCCCACCCTCTCCTCAGAGAGGGTAAGGCACATTGCTTTATCTTACATTTTCTGTGTTGCATGCATGTCTGTACACCACATTGATGCCTGGTGCCCAGAAAGGCCAGAAGAAGGCATGAGATCCCGGAAGTAGAGTTACAGAGTGCTGTATGCTCCCGTTTGGGCACTGGGCATCAAATCCCAGTCTTCTGCGAGAGCCCCTACAATGTGGGCCCCTACAAACTCACAAGGAGTGGCAATATTAAGAGATGAGCTTTTGTTGGAGTAGGTAGGGCCTTGTTGGAGGAAGTGCGTCACTGTGGGGGCGGGCTTTTGATGTATTCTATGCACAGGATACTTCCAAGTGTCATAGTCTAGTTCCTGTTGCTTTCTGATCAAGATGTAGCCAGCGCCATGACTGCCCTTATGCTGATATGCTCCCCTCCATGATGACATCGCGTCACCATCACCTGAGCGAGCCACCCCAATTAAATGTTTTCCTTCAAAAGAGTTGCGGTAGTCAGCCGGGTGGCTCACGTCTTTAATCCCGGCACAGTGGAGGCAGAGGCAGGTGGATCTCTGTGAGTTCGAGGCCAGCCTGGTCTACAAAGCGAGTTGTAGGACAGTCAGAGATATACAGAGAAACCCTGTGAGGGCAGGGGAGACACGTTGCCATGGTCATGGTTTCTCTTCACAGCAATAGAAACGTAGTTAAAACAGCAGCCAGGTGGTGGTGACTCGCACCTGTAATCCCAGTACTTGGGAGGCAGAGGCAGGAGGACGTCAGTTCAAGGCCAGCCTGGTTTACAAAGCAAGTTTCCGGACAGCCAGGGCTGTTATACAGAGAAACTCTGTCTCGAAAAACAAACAAAACACACACAAACAAAACAAAACAAAAACAAAAAAAAAGTTTATTCTATACCATCAAGGCTGTCTCTCAGGAAAGCAGAGAGAAGCAATGGGGGGTTGGGGAGCATTTCCAGGGTTTTAAAGGAAAGGGTACCTGGGAGGATGGGAGCCTGTCAGCTGGGTTGGAGGACTCTGAAGTATATAACAGGTACTTGTGAGTAGGGATTTAGGGAGCCTAGAAGCTAGCATAGACCTTGATATGCTAATAGGCACCACAGCCCTGTGTGATGGAAGAGCCAGAAAGTCCCTTTTGCAAGAGGGAAGGCGAATGCTTCCTTTTAGCAGGTAGGGACTGTTTTCGCAAGTCCCTGAGAAAATGACAGACGTTGGGGAAAGGGATTTCTTGGGATCAGACAGAGGGGAACTGATGACTTTTGGCCTTCTCTGGCACAGGCGCACGCGCACACACACACACACACACACACTCACACACAATCGTTTTTCCTATTTAGCTTTAACTGTCAATTTGACACAGCTCAGAGTCATCTGAGAAGGGAGTCTCAATTATGGGATTGCCCAGATAAAACTGGCATGTTTGGGGGTGGTAGGAGGCCCAGCCCACTGTGGGTGGCACTGTACTCTGGACAAGCGACCCTGGGATGTATGAAAAAGCTAGCTAAGCACAGACCCATGAGAGCACCAGAGAGCAAGCCAGCAAGCGGCACTCCTCCACGGTTCATTCTTTACTCTTTATGTTTCTTCCTTGGGTTCCCGCCCTGACTGCCCTCAAGTATCGCCTGCAACCTTTACGCTGAAACACGCCCATCCCCCAGACTAAACTGCTGGGGGGGGGTCATAGTGCTATATCACAGTTACAGAAAGGAAATGAGATCAGCAGAGCTCTTGAAAAAAAATCCTCCAGTATAATTCTCTCATATGCAGTTATAGAAAGCAGGAGGAAGATCGTAACTAGCCCGTTATAAGGGGCTAAGACCCATTGCTAGAGATACCACAGGTTTTGGTTACAGGGCACGGAGAAATCAATCTAAAACTGATCAGGAGGTCTCTTCCTTGCTGGCTTCCATAGTTTTGGAAGGTGCTATGCAGATTTCAGGGGAAGGACCCTGTATGCCACACTATCAACCAGCCAGGCAAGATACACCTGCTGGTGCAATAGTGCAAGTCTGTTGTGGGTGTAACCACCCACTCTCTGATTGGACTTGACTCCACAGGAGTCTTTGGTAAGAGTACCCACATGCACTGGCTCTACCAAAGAGACATTTCACCTCCAATATATGTTGGCTTACTACTGAAATATTCCTTCTGATCTTGTTGCCTCTACTGACATTGGTAAGCTGTAACTGATTGGGTAAACTGGATGTCCAAATTTAATTTATATGTCTAATTTGGACATACCTGACAGGTAATGGTACCCTGATTCTCAAGTACCTTTAAAGATCTGATAGTATAGCATTTAACAAAAGAGTTTCTTATGCTAGAGAGACATGTCAGCTCCTGCAGCATCCTGAATCTCCAAGAAGATTCATAGCTGCAGAACTTCCCCGCGGAGGCTTGCCTTTGGATATGCCAAAGCCACCCACACAACAAAAAGCTGCCTTTTGTCTCATCAGCTGCCTGGACCCTGCCTAGAATGGACGACTCATCCTGCCAAGACAGGTAGACTCAACCCTGCCCCCCACAGGAAAATCTGTCAGGCCTCCTGGGCTTAGCACCTATAAGGCAAGTACTGTTTCTAAGACTGGTGTTTGCCAAAGACCATGGAGAGACTTGGGATTGCCTGGGTAGCTGGAATAGCTATCTCACTTTTGCTCATTTCCTTATTCCTCTAGAGCTGTCTGATGGCATTTAATGACTGAGGATACTGGTAGCTCATTACTTCATTTGTTAAGATTCCTGCTAAAAATACAGACAGGTGTGCCTCTTTCACAGGCTTCATAATCCAGGATTAACAGGTTTCAGATACATCATTAGAGGTTCAGAGTTTTTAATTTCTTTGTCTTCTAAAATGTGCATGCCTTTTAACCTAAAGTAATAGCCTTTTGCTATGACACCAAGATGTAAATCTATTCCAGATGTCTTACAGATACCTGCAAGTTCCTGGGAAAAGTTCTGCTGCTGTATCAAGAAATCCGGTCTGGTGACAACTAACAGTCTGCAGAGCCTATTTTGACCCCACCCATTTCAAGCATATTTTATAGGCTACTCCTGCTGTTTGGGCCAAGACCAATTTACAGAGGGCCTTCCAGTTAACACCAGCATCTGCACCAGCTCCTGGGGCTTCACCATTGATACCACCTCTCTAGGCTCAAATAGGCACCTACCCAGCAACTTGAAATCTGGTTTTAAGAGGGCTTATCTGGTCTAATCTCATTCATTCACCTGTGCCTCTTCCATACAACCAGGGTACTTCTCTGTCCCATTCTTTCTGGCAGTTGATCACCCTTCCCATGGCTAGCCCCATTCATAGAGCTGATGATAACACTCTATTGTTATTATCAATCTAACAACCTGCCTTCTCATCTCCCTCAAGGAACAGATGCCTGAGGTATCCAGGATGGCAGTTAACCAGATGCCTCTCCAGCCACACCTCCTGCTGAGCATGAGCCTACCAACTTGCCCCCTCTCCACATTGTCCCATGCCCACAGGAAGTAGCCAGACTTGAACAGGTGTCCATATACCCAAAGAGTCTGGGACGTTTGGGTGAAGGCTTCACCCCAGCCCCTGGCATCCATATATCCAAAGAGTCTGGAATGTTCAGATGGAAGTTCCATCCCAAGCCCCCTCCCCTGGGAGTTGCCTCAGCCCAGACTC
>PVIU01015379.1:0-48482 GCA_004026605.1 Ondatra zibethicus | reverse complement strand
TTTGTCTTAAACAATTGAACTAGTCAAATGAGCAAAATATGCCTCTGTTTCTTCACCTTCTGAGATTCCCATTTCCTCCCATAATGGTCTCTCTTCCTAACTCATATTCCACTGCCTGGTAAAATATAGTTACATGAAGACACAAACTTTAGTTTTCATGGATTTATAAACCATAAATCAGTTACAGTATTCTGACAGTCGAAACTTCCTGGCTGTAGAAAACTGATATATTACTCCATCCCTAATAGTAACCCATATCCAAACGTTTAAGTTCATTGTAACAGGGGTTTTCTATAAGGACTGGACTTTACACGCAAAAGAGTCCAGAGGATAGAGACATTTCAGTATCTAAAAATCAGGTTAAACCATAAACATATTAATAAATGTATTGGAAAGTCCTTTTCCTATGTGTGGACTATACATTTTTAAATTCCACTAAAATTCTCATGAAAGAAATTCTAGTTTTTATTGTGTTTCCAAGTCTGAGATATAGTGCAAACACTAATGATGGATTTAAAATGTAGAAATCTATCTATATATATATATATTTGTGCACACCATTTTTTATTTTAAAGAGTTATTTACAAAGTTGGTATCAGAAAATAAGTATTTCTGAGTGATTCTTGTAAAAGTAATTAATTCAGTGCCTGTTAGTTACAAATAGTGCCTGAGAGTTACAAATAGCCAAATCAACTCTTTTAAACTCGTTGGAAATCTCTTAAAACAACAGAATTGTTGGGAAGAGGGAAGAAGAAAGAGAAGGTGGACTGAAGGAAGGTGGAAGGAAGGTGGGAAGGCAGGGAGGGAAAGAAAAAGAGGAAATACCTGCTTGTTCTGTTGCAAACAAGCACACATTGATCTGGGAAGTTTCGTTAGCTCCCAGGATTTCAGTTCATTGATAGAATGCCTGCATTGCATATGTGCAGGAGAATGAGAGTATATAGCTGTAATTGAATCTATTTGCCTTAAAAATTTCTCAACTGAATTTGGTTAGTGCGCACTTGGAGTTCATGGAGGAAAACCCCAGGGGGGCAGAAGTGCTTCTCAGAGTAAAGAATTAGGATGACAAGCTTTCAGACACTTTAAATTCATGATGTCACCTTTCTTCTCTAGATCATTCCTAAATTGTTTCTGATAGGAGAAACCAGCGCTTTTATTCTTCGACAGATACACAGAGTGTTATAATGCTTCTTCAAGTAGTCAAACTGCAGTCCTGGATGCAAGAGTTATTAATGTGTGTCAAAACCATGCACTCACCTGATTTCCCCCACAGGCACATATTTTTGTTTGTAATTATATCACTCAATTATCCATCATCTTTTTATTAATCTGTCTCTTCATTACAGTTTCAAGAGGAGTCTAAAATGACATTTTTAAAAGAATGAACTGTTCAGCTCATAGCAGGATACATGTTCCATTCATTCCTAAATGCTGCTTTAATAAAGTGAAGCAGAGCTGTCACTGCCTAATTTATTTCCATGCCAAGCCATTTAAACTCTCCAGAGAAACTTCTGTTTAAGTAAGGCGTGTTTGACCAAGAAAGGTTGTCATGTATTAACTGTCTCTGTGGGGAGTTGATGTTAAAAGAATAATTGGTTCAGTGGAGGGGACAGGAAATAAGCTCAGCTACTCTCCGTCAAAAAGGCAGTTCCTTGTCCCCTCTGTGGGAAAGTGTGCTGTCACTTCTAACTAAGAGAATGCCACCATACACAATTAGTGTATGGAAAGTTTCGGCATCTTTTTTTACCCTGAGGATATCATTCGTCTTAACATACTTTTTCTGATTGCCACTTGTCTGATAGCCTGCAAAAGTGTGCTACAAACTTTCATCTTCTTTCTCACCAAAAAATCAGATTTCTTTCTTTCTTTTTTTATTTCCTTATATTCAATTGCTCCCAGTATCTCATAGATCTGACTAATTCAGAAGGAGCACTTACATCATGGATTTTAATGATATTCCTTGCTATCTCAGACGGCAAACTCCTCATATTGCAGAAATGAATCCAGTTTTACAAAGGGAGAAACACAAAAGCCAACCTTAATGCAAATGAGAACAAATATTCTCGCAGGGTTTTTAGGCCACAGTTACAGCAAGGCTCTGATTTCCTAATTACACTGTGGAAAAACCTATACAGCCAGGAGGATGTGCTTTTACTTAGTGCCCCTACTAGGCCATAGACACTCCACTTGGGAGTTTTTCTTCTTCTTGACACAATTGACCTTTGGGCAAGGAACTGCCTTCAAACAGGACAAAATGCTACCCAGAGCTGATCCTGAGAGCCACAGGGCACTTGCAATCTAAATCAGTTTAATTCATAAAATGTTTCATTTTGTCCCTTTCAGTGTAATTGATTGTTTAAATTGGGGTTCCAACAACATTAGGTCATAGTACCTTTTAAGCATTTAGAAATGGTGGCTTCTACCAGCTGCATTCTCCTGCAGAATGTCCAAAATGTAGAGTTCAAATGTAACAACTGATTTGAACCCTAACTTTTGAAAGCAGTTGCTAGCTACATACTATTCCTTTAAAATATGTAGGTTTAGGAGTAGCCCAAAACATAGTAAGATTTATTTACTTATTTATTTTAAGATAACTTCTGAGACAAGGTCTCACTCTTTGCCAAGGCTGCCTTAGAATTCACTATACAGCTCAGGCTGGTCTCTGACTCAGCCTCCCAAGTTCTGATAAGGCACTCGTCACATAGAATTAATCTTATAATATATTAATAACCTGTTTCTGATAAGAACATATAAAGTTTGCTTATAGCTTGACTATAACTACAAAATTACTGTTTTTTTTTTTATTTTTGAGCCAGAAAGATGACTCAGTGGTTAGGAGAGCAAGTGCTTGTAGCTCTTATACAGGACTGAGGTTTGTTAAATCCAAAGTTGGCCTCCAATGGCAGTGCCACTTACAATGTCCTAAATGGCAGTCTAGGCTCAGTTCACACAGAACTCTCACCTAGAAAGCATATGGATTGTTATCAGGCAAACAGAAAACTATCTCAGCATTCCTGAGGACTCTTGTATAGTGGATTTCTGTTTGTCAGAAAAGCTGTTCTGGTTAACTCTCCCTCCCCACCGCTGCATTACCTGTCCCCTTAAAACTGGCAAGGATCTTCCCAACATTTGCTATTCTCTGACCCTGAGAAGTAGCCTGGCAGTTTTATCCCCCAGTAAACATTTCTTTCTACCCACAGAGTGGTCTAGGTCAGCATAGCACATATTTGATAATTACCACTTATGTTTTTCCATTTGTTTGAAACTCATTGAAACATTAGTTTGTTATATTTGCATCATAATCTGATTTATCAAGTAACTTCATTTTCTTATGTAATAAGATAAAGGTCTAATATCACTCAGTGCCTCTGTTACCACCATCCCAGCTTGTTATTGGCATTTTAAGAAATAATTTTATTTTTAAGCTACTTGGTGATGATGTTCCATTTGTAACATAAGAATATCATTGGGAAATAATTTCTTGAATAAAGAAATAGACTTAGAATAATTTACTTTGTTCAGTAATAATTAATTTTCAATTAAGAAAATTATGTGAATTTTATAATGTAAAATAAAATATGAATTTTTGAAAAGTTGTGGAATGGTTTAACTAATTTAATTAACAAATGTGTTGCCTCATATAATTTAAAATATACTCTTAGCAATCTTTAAAATGTAACACACTGTTACTTACAATCACCACATTGCAAAACTTGGTTATAGAAATTAATCTATTCTGACTTTAATTTTATAAAATTTGAAAAGCAACTCCTTCTATCTGTGTGCACAGCATGTACACTTTGCTTATCTGAGCTCAGCTCTTAGATTACACATACAAGTGAGAACAATCTTGTGGCGTCTTTTCAGTGTGTGGCACCTCGGCTCATAGCACTGCTACTCGATCCTGAGTCAGAAAATGGAAGCCCAGAGCTTCTATCCACAGTGGCTGGCCTAAAGCTTGGGTCCAACAGGGACCTAACATGGTACTGCAGTGGTGTTCTACTTTATTTTCTACTGTTACGACAGAACACATTGACCCAAAGCTGTCTAGAGAATGACAGGATTTGCATGGCTTACACTTCCAGATCACAGTCTCTCATTGAGGGAGGTCAGAACAGGAACCAGAAGGCAGAAACCATGGAAGATGCTGCTTGGCAGCTAATTCATAGGCTCATACCCAACTAATTTAATTATAAAACCCAGAATGGCACATCTAGGAGTGATAAAGCCCACAATGGATTGAGTCATACTGCATCAATTAGCAATTAAGACAACCCCAACCCCACAATACACTTGCCCATAGGCTAATTTGATCTAGACAATTTCTCAGATGATGCTGTCCCCTCAGATGATTCTAGGCTGTGTCAAGTTGACAGTTAACAGTACAAGTAGGTGTGCAGAAGTTAGTCAGATCCTGAAATGCTGTAACTGAGTCTACATAGACGGGCTTGGAGCCTGATTCTATGGGGGCTTCACCTCTGCCCAAAGAGACTGGTTTGTGTCTTGGCTCAAAGGACAGGGACCCAAAGCTTAAGGTGTTGGGATAGGTCTGACCCAGACCACTGCTAAGGAACTGAACTCTGAGTCTGCAGGACCATAGAGCCATTTGGGATCTCCTAGAGGACAGGGCCATGGGGACCATCTTGACAAGGTAGCTTAAGTGCACAGGTGACAGACTGGTGCCTGAAGCCAGAAAGGCTGACCTGGTGTAGGAGTAAAAGAGATCGTATTGTTTCATTTGACTGCAGTTGATGTCAAATCTCAATAGGTTATGAGCAAAAGGATGCAAGAGATGCTTGGCTGGAAGGAGGTGGTGGTAGGAGGTTGTAATGATGGCAGCTGCCTGAACTCTGGTACTACATGTCTGGTGGGTTGGTGACTATGGCCTTGATAGCCAGTCAGGTGTGAGGGCAAAGCCAACCTCAGACCATGATGCTCACTTAGCACTCAGACTGTGCTAGAAATAGAAATCTACTGTGCTAGGATTGTCTTGGCCTTGACATGTGCCTGAACCTAACAAGTATAGTTCCTGGCTTGAAATTCAAGACTACTGGGGTGGATATAGCACTGCTAGAGGCCTTGTGAAGCTGGAGTCATGGAGATGAGTGTGGAGACTCAGTATGCAGATATTGCTCTAGAAGTTGTATCTGCACCTGACTAGGGCTCTGCTATGAGTGGCTTCTTGCTGTAATGAGCATGAATCTCAGGACTCATGGGGTCACCTGGGTGATGAAGCAAACATGGTGATCTTGCTGGCTAGTCAGGGTCTATGGAGGCCTATATGACATGGTGTTTTTATTGGTAAAGACTGATGTTTGAGACAAACCTAATATTTCTGTCCTGTTGTGGGGCAATGATCTTGTATCCTATAAAGATTTGTCATTTGTACTGATTAATAAAAATGCTGATTGGCCAGTAGCCAGGCAAGAAGTATAGCTGGGATTACCAGAACAGGAGAATTCTGGGAAGAGGAAAGGCTCAGTCTGCAGTTGTCACCCTGCTGCAGAGGAAACAAGATGAGAATGCCTCACTGATAAAGGTGCCAAGCCACGTGGCTAACACAGACAAGAATTATGGGTTAATGTAGGATGTAATTTAATAAGAAGCCTGAGCCAATAGGCCAACTAGTTTATAATTAATGTAGGCCTCCGTGTGTTTCTTTGGGACTGTACCTCTGTCAACACTGTCCTCTTTTCACATATGGGTAGCATCTCTCTTTATGGTATACTTTCTGACATTGGTGAAAGGTTCACTCTGTTAATCTAAAACATTCCTTCCTGGCCTCTTCAACGTACTTTCCCTATTTCTATTCTGCACCCAGACATTATGATCTCTCACCTGATTTCTATAGCTCCTGGGCAGGTGTTTACATGCACGATGGTTGTTCAAAATAATACTTCTGCAGAAGATGCTACCTTGTTGCTACTGTTCTTGAGAAAGCCAGCCCAGGCTCTGCTGTGTATCCGAACTTTGAAGATGTTTGGTAACAGAGTTGAGACTGAATTGACTCCCTCAGGGCTAGCACACTGAATTCTTCTTTGTGTTTCCTCCTGTGGTGGTGTGAATGAGAACGCCCTCCATACAAAGAGGAGTTGCTTCGTTTGATACCTGGTTGGGTGGTGTTTAGGGAGGTTTTGGAACATTCAGAAGTTGGAACATTACTGGAGGAAGGAGGTCACTAGGGGTGACAGGCTCTGAAGGTCTGTAGTCTCACTTTAGATCTCTGCTTCCCCCTTTTCCTAACACCCTGCCGTGTCATCCCTGCCTTGATGAACTTTATCCTTCTGAAATTATAAGACAAATTGAACTGTTTCCTCTTTAAGCTGCTGTTTGGCTTTTGTTTTAGTCACAGCAGAGGAAGAGTAACTGATCCACCTACCAACTTTCTTTGAGTCAGAGGCTCTGTGGCCAGTGTCGAGCAAGGATTGAAGAATGTGACTTTTCTAATCATTACAGGAAGTCGCTTGCTTAAAATGCTTTCTTGGTGTTGCCTCTTTTTGTGTGCACTGTGGAAAGGCTGGGAGTTTTGTTACTCACTCAAGCAAGATATCAAATATGCATTTATAGAGTAACTTGTGAAATTAAGCCAGGCTGCTGATTTAATGATGTTCACTGTTTATAGTTGATTTTTATATAAGTGTCATCATGTGCTTTTCTTTCATTAGAAAACCTTGGAATTAATAGCCTTTCAAATGAAGCCATCCCCAATTATTCATAGTTTCCTAGTTTGAAGAGTGCCCCAATATGCCTAGTCAGAGAAGAGAAAGTGATGGCCTACCTTTACTATCTCATTATGTTACCTGATTGCTGTCTTTCTCTTAGGACAAAAAGCAAAACTTTATGAATTAAAAAGCATATCCACCCATCAGGACAGAGGATTTGACCTTCAAAAATGATTTACAAAACTTAACTGAAAAACTTTCTGGTTACTGTTGTGTGAGACCTAACAATTAATGCATACCAAATGTATAAATCTATAAACTCAGTGCTGTCTTTAGCCTAGGATGCCCTCTAGTTTAAGAGCAAAATAAAGAGAATCTTGTGAATAAACTTGTGCTTATGAGCAACTGAAGAACAAATGCCCATTATTGGTATAAGAAAAAGACATCTATATTTTCCTATGGAAAAGTAAATAGGAGTTGAATATTAAGTTTAATATGGTAGTTAAGATATGATAAATTTTATGATCTTATTTATTTTTTTTTTGTGTGTGTGTATGTGTTTGTGTGTTGGCAAAAGACAACTTTGTGAAGTACATTTTTTTCCCTTCCACCTTATTTGGGTTTCAGGGATGAAACTCAAGTTATTAGGCTTGGTGGCAAGTGCTTTATCCGCTGAACCATTTTTTAAAATCAAGGTATCACAATAACAATTTTGATATAGGATGCTGACCATCTGGTTAGCTTTCCTAGATTTATAGTGCATTTGTATCGGTGTCCATGACACCTTCCAGACTTACTTTAATGTGTGGTATCCCACTGCCCTCAGGAATCTAGCTCAACTTTGACGCTGAAGTCATGGAAATACAGACAGAAGGAATCAGAAAGTTCAAATGTTTCTAGATGCCATCAACTGGCAAAATATGGGAGGCTAAGATCTGTTTTTCTTTTTGGAAAGCAGAATTATTGATGTAAAACTGTTAACACTGAGCACGTACTAGCACCAAATGAGCATTGTATTATCTTGCCCAAGAGCTACAATGCTACCCTCCATGCATCTGAACACTTCCCTCTTCCTAGCAAGGCTGAGACCCCCACTGCTCTGGAAACTTCAGCTTTGCACTTTCTGCTGCTCAGCTATGACCCACAGCAGCCGTTCACTCTGACAGTTAAACATAACATA
The DNA here is from genome assembly GCA_004026605.1 of Ondatra zibethicus. Lineage (NCBI taxonomy): Eukaryota > Metazoa > Chordata > Mammalia > Rodentia > Cricetidae > Ondatra > Ondatra zibethicus. Next base: position 40,640 of record PVIU01015379.1, on the reverse strand, counting down.
CCATTGAGTCAGTGCATTAACCATTTAATAGATAGGGATCTTAATATGTCTTACCTCGATTTACAAAATAAACTTTAATTGGTTTAAAAATGAATGGCTAAATGAAAATTGTAAGTAATCTTGCACCCAGCAATGGAATCTCTCCGCTGCCCCCCCCGACACACACACACAGCTATCAGTCATTATTTGAGCAACTATTGAAAAATGCTGAATGTAAAATTAGTTAAAATGCACATCACTTATGTCTGCACAGGTGTCCATACATTTAAAAACAGAAAAGGAGAGTGGCAGGGACAGAGTGCACCACAGCACCTGGTTGGCTTCTGTGGGTGGTCGCAGCCTCAGTGGTGCTGAGCAACTGTCAACACACCAACTTGCCTCATAACAAATACAATTGCGATTTGCTTATTTCAAAATGACATGAGAAACCTGGCAGTGATGTTTGGAATCAATATTTAAAGCACGTCCAGAATGTGAGACTAGGCCCAGAAATATCTACGATTTCAGAAGGAGAGAGAAATAAAGTTAGATAGATGCGATTGTTCATATAGTATTCAGTTGGCCTGGATACAATTAGGGGACGCCATACTCCAAACAAGCTTAGCCCAGGTCAGTCACTGGTATTTGAGAAACAGGCTACAAAAAAATTAAATTGAACTAATTAACTCTGGGTAAAATTGTGCCAAGTACTAATGATGGGTTATTACATGTTATTGCACATCTCAATGTCCTTGATTGGCTAAATGGTTTGTATGAAATATACAGAACCAATATATAAATGGAAAATAATAGTTTTGTCTTAATATTTGCCTTCTTACCAAGATTTTCTGAAGTGAATCGATTCTGAAGTGAATTAATATAATTATTATATTAAAATAGTATTTGATAGTTACTGTGTGTTTAACTCTGTGAATTGAATTATTATTAGCAATATATATCTCACTTTTTAATTTTGGCCTCAAAGGAAGACAAGATTTATATACAGCATTTAACTCATGGGAGTTTGAGGATATTTAGCGAAGTATATATAAATATATAAAACCATCTTTTCTAATCTTCCAAGTTTAACATTTCAGTTTTAATATTTAAACTTATTAACTAAACACAATCCATTTCCCTCCAAATGATTTTAAATGATCTGTTTAGATAATCAAAGGGAGTATTTCAATAATGACAGCAAGTATAGCAATAAGTCAGCTGCAGATCCAAGGGCTAGTGAGAGAAGGCACAAATTAGGAGGAGGCACAGCCACTTTCTGGTTAATAGTTTGAATTTCATAACCCTACTGATTGCAGAAAGCCTAAGCCAGTGCTCCTCAGGGACAGGGGTTATTTTAGGAGCTAGAAGTTATTTTTCCTGGGGTATAATTTTAGCACACATTCAAGCATAAATTAATATTGCAGAGAAATTTCCTATCTTAAACTGAGTTAGCAAGGTAGGATGGTTATAATTAAACCTCAACTTCAGCAAATGTAATTTTTCTATAGGTTTTAGTGTAGAACTTATTAATATTGTCCACATTTAAAATATTACAAAAGAAGAAAAATCAATTACCAAAATCAAATATAGGTGATTAGGGATGAGACACATGATAACTCAATTGCACAGAGACAAATGTCTAAAAGTCCATTATATATTTAAACAGTGAGGCCAGCAGAACAGACTCCAAGAGCAGGAAAAAGAGCAGAAAAATGCACAAGTCGACTCTGCCTTTTTGTGACTCACATTAGCATATGCACATGTGTACCATGGCTCTACAGTGTGGGTGTGGCACATTAGCATATGCACATGTGTAGCATGGCTCTACAGTATGGGTGTGGCACATTAGCATATGGACATGTACGATGGCTCTACAGTGTGGGTGTGGTGCATTAGCATAGGCACATGTGTATAGTGATTCTACATTGTAGGCATGATGCTACAATAAAGCAAAAAGTAATTATGTGACATTTTTAAGACAAACTGAATAAAATACAACTAATTCTGTCCAATTCGTTTTATTATTTGAGGTCTCCTAGTGGAAAGAAACCAACCGAATGAATGTATACGAAAAGGGATTTGTTAGTAGGTTTAGTTTAGGTAGTTGAGCAATGTCTGACTTCACCTAGCAGAAGCCAGGGGCTGGGGACTCCTCTGCAGTGAGGCTGGATGTCTCAGAAGTTCCATCTTGCAGAGAAGGACTAGAGGATTCCTGGAGAGCCCCGGCCTCCACCCATTTTGGAAGGCTGAAGAGGCAAGGCTTTACTGTCAATGAGGACTGACTGCAGTGGCAACAGCAAGATGCCAGCAGAGCAGGTGAACTGACCAACACAGTGTTAAGGCAGACAGGCAAAAAGCAGAAGCTTGACTTTCGCAAACTTACTTCTTTTCTAGCTGTCACAGGGACAGGTCCTCTATGTTTAGAATGCATCTTTCTGCTTCAATTAAACTGCTCATTATAGGTGTTCCTGGATGTCTGTTTGTTGGTTTCACATCCGGTCATGTTGACCAACCAAAATGGACCACCACACCCTGCAACAGTTCATTTGAAACGGAATTCAGTAGCAGCTCATGTCTTTATTTACCTATTTATTTTTTAGAAATTAGCATTTCTTTGCAGCTTGAAATCCAATAAACACTAATATAACTAATACATCAGTTCTGGTGAGTACATCTGTCACCTATATGGAAATCTATGACTGTTTCACAGAAAAATGAGAACATTCCTGGGGAGATGGAAGCTAATTTGCATCTGTGGAAAATGCTGAATAGTTATAGGTTAGGAATGAGAGGACAGATAAACTAGAATCTTGACACAAGTGACCATTTTCCAGGATGTCAGTGACACCAGAATTAAATAACTTTAAGAAATGACCAAAGTCCATCAAATGCATTGTAAAATAGAGTTCATAAGGCAGCCATTTAGATACATGTAGGAGCCAGCTAAGACAGCAACTCATTGTCCCATAAAATTAGAAATAAGTTAGGAAGGAATGAAGACTGCTTTTGCTCTGTTTTTGCTTTTGGGTAGCCAACAGTTAACAACACAAAGTTTTCTTTATAGAAATGCACACAGGTAATACACTCAGGAGGAATGATAGAATTTCTAAATTACCATTTCACAATCTCTAATGGAATAATGGATCTAGGCAGTGATCAATAGCGAATGCTAAGAGCATTTGGTGAAAGGCTGATGGGGAGTTTGTAAAAGAGAACAAATCTGATGAATTTGATTTCTATTGCTGCCATAATAAATTACCACAAAGTGAGTGGCTTAAAACAACACAAATTTATTATCTCACCGATCTGTGGGTCACCATCCGAGCACAGTGTGGCTCAGCTGCTTCCTCGACCCATAGTTTGCAGGGAGCAATCCAGCTAGCAAGGCCGTGAGTCTGGCGGCTCTAAGGATGAATCCCACTGAAGCTCACTGAAGCTGCTCATGGAAGTCAGTGCCCTGTGGACTGCAGGACTGAGCTCCATTGACCTTCTGGCTTTTGGCTGAGGGTGTTCTGGGCTTCCAGATAGCATGTGTGTTCTCTTGCTGTCATTTCACTTCTTCTATATAGTCAGCAAAGCTGCGTGTGGTCCCTGCTTGTGATCAGCCCAGCCTGACTCCCTTAACCTCCTCATTACTTCATCTTCATGGTTAAGCCTAAGAAAAGTCTCTGTTCTTAAGGAAGGGATCAGGTGATTAGAACTGTCTGTTCAGATTATCCAAGATGACCTTAAAGGTACTTCTGTGTAATCCCTTCAGAGCAGCAGCCAGTTAGTGGAGTTACTGGGAGGTGACAATCTGGAGTGGGAGTCTTTAGAAGTCTATCAGCTATAACTGACACTAAAATCCAACTGTTTCAATTTCGTTTAGAAACAGGATGGGGGTGATGTATGAAAAGACACTGGCAAGTGTCAACTGTTGCAGCTGGTGATAGATTCATGAGTTTTATTTGTTAATATAAAATCATCGTGTGTGTGTGTGTGTATAAAACCTTCTAGAGGAAAGAATAGATAGATATATACCACCTAAACATTATGATGCTATCCTTTACTTCATTTATCAATGAGTCCGCAGGTTATAAGGCATCTAGATTTCTGCCTTTCTTAGTGTTCCCTAAAATTATCATTCTTTGGTACAAAGTGTTAGGTGTGTTGGAGTGTGGAGAAGAGAAGCCAGGTCCTGGAAGTGGCCCTATGAATGGAAATAAATGCCCAGTGGATGTTGCTGTAGCTGCAGCAAGCTAAAGAATATTGCGGTTGTGAAGAAACTATTGCACTGAGGAAGAGGCAAACATGCAGTGCTGCTCCCTGACTGGTTTGCATTTGTCAAATAGGTCATCTTTCATCTGAATTTATTTTGTATGTATGTATGTATGTATGTGTGTGTGCGTGAATGTATGTGTTTGTGTGTGTGTGTTTATGTGTGTTTGTGTTATATGTGTAGGTGTGTGTATGTATGTGTATTTTGTGTGTTCATGTGCATTTGTGTGTGTGTGTGTGTGTGTGTGTATGAGGTTGCATGAGCCACTGTGTACACGTAGAGGCAAAGTTTTCCCCTTCTATCATGTAGGTTCTAGGAGTGGAGCTTGCGTCATAGGCTTGGATGCAAGTACATTTGTCCACTTATCCCTCCCCTCACCCCCAACAGATCTTACTGCCATTTCTTAATGATTCTGAAGGCTTTATGCATCAACGTTTGATTTTAAATCAATTTAAAGGAACTAACATTTTGATTATAAATAGAACCCACGTTTTGTACATGTGAGTGCGTGCGTGTGTGTGTGTTGTGACGGTGTTTTATCATATAACTTTGGTTGGTCTGGACCCCTCTATGTAGAGCAGACTTACCTTGTTCTGCCTACCTCTAATTCCCTAGTGCTGTGATTAGAGCATGTGGCTATAACTTTGTACTACCAAAAACAGAGAGTGTTTAAAAAGTTATATTGCTTTTTAAATATTTGTGGTCACACCCATAGACCTGGGGAGCTCTCACTGTTGGTCAGAGAATGCCACCTTCTCCAAAGTGGACAGCAGTCAGTGGAGACATGCATAGTTAATCAATGTAATGAGAACAGGAGGTTCGGTGCTCAGCCCTAAATGGGCCATTTGTACTAATTTAAACAACACCAGAGCTCAGGGCTGTTGAGGAGGCAGAAAAAACAGAAGAGCCAAAAGATGGGGAGAAATGCTGTAAAATGTTGTCTAGACAAGCCATAGCTTTGCAATCATTATTTTGTAACAGATGTGGTAGAAACCTCATATTATAATCAGTTATAATAATACCATATTTGATTGGTTTTAAAATACTATATCACTAATATTCACTTTGTTTGGAGGTTACACATTGGCTGTGTTTCAACATCATTAATCCCCAGGAAAGTCCTACCAATGATGCTTTATCTCTTTATCAGTTCTGAGCTTTTCTTGCACTTTTCTGCTTATTTCTAGTTTATTATATTCTTTCCTTCTAAACTGGAACCATTGCCACCAAATATTCTGTAGAGAATTAGTTGTAAGGGTCTTTTGAATTAAGACAGCTAGATACTCCTAGTAAATTCACAACTAGTTGGCTATGTGTACCAAGCTGCTTCATAGCACAACAACTATTATGAAAATAATCAGGTGTGTTGTTTTCATGTTTATAGTCCATTGTCTGTCATACTTGGGTACAAATTGTCACAGGGCAGAGCCCCTGTATGAGTAAATCACACTGTCTAGAGCTTAGTCCTGGTAAACATTATCAGACTTCTCTGAAACAAATAAGTTAACTGAGTATTAAATAATGTAGATGGAATGAAATACAAAAGAGAGTAATGTAAAAATATTTAATGACAGTAATTTGTAGAGAATATTTTTTGAAATATCTTGTTTATAAAGTGGAGGAAAGAGCAAATAGTACCAGAGTTCTATTGGAACATTGGTTTTCTCATTCATCTGTGCTTGACTTTACTCCAAGATCAAGACCAAGGCAGAATACACTGCCCAACTATACAACTGGGTCTATTTTCATGGAAACCATCACTTTTGTAGTAGGAGGGAAGGGAACAGAGAGGGGAATATTGACCCATTTCAGGTGGGAATGAAAACTAGCTAGTGGAAGCTGTATAAAAATCACAGAAGTCTGGTATATCCAACATTGTAGGAAGCAAGCCTTTGAAACCTGAAGCATTAACAGTGCTCTCCTGGAGGACAAATATTGACATTGATGTATCATTTGTGTTAATAAACAAGTTAGGAAAGGTAGATTGTTTTCATTCTAAGTAGTATCTTGTTAGTTTAATTTTTACTTCTTTAGCTTGCTAATATGTGTTGTCTTAAAAGGAACTCTGTACTTTACATTTCAGTAGCTATTCATGAAATTAAAGAGTTTGCAATTTGTTTCTTTTGAGTATATATACCATACCCTGACCTTGTATCAGGTTCCATTATGACATCCATTTTATCTCTTATAATATCTCTAGAGTTAAAGTAGCTCCAGACAATAATTTGTTTCCTCTGTGAACTCATTGAACAAGGGTTTTCAAGAGGTCAAGGAAATAACAGTTACGTTTTAGCTCTGTGGATGGAGGAGGCACAAAGGGAGAAGGCAAGTCAGGGGGAGGCCTGTGACACAGGCTTAGAAAGATGGCTTCTTGGACTCGTGAGCAAGAAAAAGATGGCATCTATGTTGCTACACTTGTAAGTTTACTGCATTGAGGGGGGAAGATAAACTAGATTCTGAGTACTGATAGGTAAATAAATACATTCAATACTCCCACAATTCAAAGGCAAAGTTAGGACATCCACTCTGTCCTTGTTTGTTGTACTGACTGTCCGTGTTTTAGGGGCATGACTATCTTTAGGATGGAGAATTCAATTTTAAGAAGACACAAAGTGCCTATTCTAATCTAAATTTACCGCTCACCCATTTTAACCCATTAAAATTACATTTTTATTACATTTTGATGTTATGAATTATCCATTAAGTAATATGGTTCTTGTTTTGAATGTCTGAGTAATTCTTATAATGAATCAAGGGAAAAAGTTAATTTGATTTTTACATGTCATTTGGCAAAAGAAGAAAAGCAGAAAAATTAATAGCGAGTACACAGATTATCTTTGGTTTGATAATGCTTGTGAGAAAATAATGCTCTTTTAAGAGGGCTAATCCCCTTGCTCTGTGCTATTTGACTGGTATAATTTAGGACCCTGAGGCAGTCTGTCCTTTTCTCCTGTCACACTTTGCTCTAGAGAAGGTTTATAATGAATGCTACAGTATTTTCAGTGTGAGCTCTTGGGGCTTAGTGGTGAAATCAAATGCTCATCCAATCAGTATTCTCCCGGAAATATGTCTTATGCTTTATTATGTATCTATCATTTACACTGTTACCTGTACATGGCCCAGTTTCCTAGTCCAATCACCTTGCCTCTTCTCTAGTATATACGTGTCTTTATGAAATATGAGTTTTTGTTTGCTAGATGATACCATTATTAATAGAAAAACAATTAAACTCTTGATTATCGTTCAAAAGTTGACTACAATTTGACTACAGCTGTGTTCTTACCTTTATTCCATCCCACACCCTGTGTGTCAAGGCTTCTAGGGAGCTGTTGGGTCCTTACTGTAGCTCTATATGCACTAATCTATAAACTTAGAATATATATTATAATATACATTCCAGAAGTGGACTTAGCACATTTATATCCTGGTGTGAATTCTTCCATATTTTCCATAGTAATGATTTCCTACATCCTCATTTTATTAGCTTATTTTCAAATAATTTTCTCCATCAAGAAGATTGCAAAATAACCTTCTTGACCTAAAGAGTATGAAACTTATTATGTTGTTTCCCTATTTTGTTTTCTAAATACGTGTTTAGATAGTTGTGAAGATAGTTTGGAGCTGGCATTTTCAGATTCATATAGGAACTGGTACAATTAAAAATTGCAATTAAATTCTAAAATTTAAAAGGAATAAAAATTCTTTATCAATATTCATTTGTAATATCTTATAGTTGATGCCTTGTAGCGTATGACTACCTATGACTGTAGGTGCGTGGGTACATGTCTGGGTCTTCAGTTCTACTCCGTTGTGTCTGGTTTTTTCCTTGTGATATGTGGTTTTGTGAATATGCCTCTGTAGCATTACTTGAAGTCATGTATGGTGTTACCACAAGCATTGTTTTGCTTATGTCTGCTTTGGCTGTTCTGGATTTTTGTGTTGTATTTGAAGCTTAAGAGTTTCTTTCTGTTTCTGTGGAGGACACCATGGTCATTTTGATACAAACTGTGTTAAATCTGTGGGTTGCTTTTGGAAGTATAGTCATATTGACAATATTAGTTATTTTAATCCCTGAGCATAAAAGGTATTTTCATCTTCTAGAATCTTCTTTGGTTTCTTCTTTCAGTGGGTTCTGAGGTTTTTATGGTAGAAGTCTTTGTTTCTTTGGGTAAGGTTATTCTGCTTCTAGACAACAGCGTAGGCAAGTGCCTTCTTAATGAAAATATCTTACTCAAAAATAATGCCAACCATTGGCAAGTGGGATTTTATGAGATTATAAAGTGTCAGTCCAGAGAGGGAAACAAAGAACTGAGTGTAGAGACCACCTACAGGATGGGATTCAAACATGTTCTAGCCATATATCTGACAAAGAATTAGTATCCAGACCACACAAAGAGCTCAAGGATCTAAGTGAGAGAAAAGTCAACAATTCACTTAATAAAAGCCCTTCTGGAATGGACATAGAATTCTTAGAAGAAGTGTCAATGGCCACTAGGCACACAGACACATTCTACATCACCATCTGCTTTAATCACCTTATTGTTTCTGTGATAAAATATCCTGACCATGGTAACTGATGGAAGGAAAGGCTTATTTTGCCTCACGTTTTAAGGTATGGCTCATCATAGGTGGTAGCTAAGGCAGTTAGAGCTTGAAGCTGCGCACATTGGGAGCATAGTGAAGAAGCAGAGTGGTGGTTGTGTGCTGCTGCCCAGCTGCTGCTTTACACTTAGCCAGTGTGGAACTTTCGAGGGAATAGTACCCCTCACAATGCTCGGGCCTTCCCACTCAGGCAATGCAATCAAAACAATTTCCACAGACCTGGAGGTGATCTTCCAAGTGATTCTAGAGTCTAGTAATTTGATAATTAACACTAACTATCATACTAGCCTTCAGAGAATGACAAAAGAAAATTACGCTAGGATTTTTTTTTCTCACACATGTCATAACGACAGCCATGAAAAAAGTCAACAAATATGGGTGAGTAGGACAAGAAGAAATGAACATCTATAGCATGCTCTTTGGAAGGCAAATGAATTGAGTCATAGAAATGAATATTGGCCTCTGAAAATACAATAATCATATTATCCACCCATAGAACTCCTAGGTATTCATCCAAGGCTCTGAGATAACATAAAATAAAAATGCTTGCACATCAAATATTTATTGAAGCCCTACTAATTATAGCTAAGTCATGAAACCAGTCTCAACATACAACAACAGAGGGATGAATAAGGAAAAAGGGGTGATTACATATAATGACTTGTTCTTCAGTCGTAGGTGGATAATTATGTTGTTAGCATGAAAGGACAAAGGTATGTTTTCTCTTCTTTTTGTATCATATTTTATATAAATGAATAAAATCATATATGTGCAGATGACATGAAAGTAATAGTGAAACAATGAGGCTTAAGAGGAGAGGGGTGAACAGGGCGTGTATGATGGATTTTGCATCTGGTTCTGGAAAGCGAGCCAACGACCTTCATTGTGGAGCCCATCTGAAGCCAACAGCAAAACTTGGCAGTATCAAACACATGGTGCTGTGTTTCCAGGCATGCAATATGCAAGAGTTACAGAGTACTGGAGGCTCTCAGCAAGTTCTAGGAGCATATTGAGCCTGGCAAATGTGCTATTTAGATTCACCAAAATGACCAGGGAAGGGAAGTTGTTAAAGGCCATTATGTGAGGCTATGAACATAAAGTCCAAATTGCAATGGAAGTTCCAGGATATTTAAATTCTAAAATGATGAGGAAATGTGTTAAGGAAGATTCAGGAAGAGAGAAAAGCTGAACTGAGACAGGTTATGTGTTCTGCACTTAGAACTTTCATGTTTTGAACTTAGAACTGGGTGAAGTTTCTAAAGGATGCTTGCTCTCAGATGATGCAACCAATAGTTCCAGATGTGGGACAAAGAGCTTCAGGATTTGAAGTTTTCCCTCTTGGGTTTTCATCTTGTTTATCTCTTCTTGATATACCTCAATTCTACTGTTTTCAAACAAGAATGTTTATTCTTTTGTCATTTTGCTTTACTCTTGGGAATTTCATACATGTAAATAATGAAACATATCTATGATAAATATCATAAATAATGAACGTATCTATGCCTAATTTCTTTTCCTTTCTAACTTTCCTCCTGTTTCCTACAAGACAATTTCACATCCTCCTGCAGTTTTGATAACTCACTAAATCAAGTTTGTGCTCCCCATATGTATATGAATTTGAGGTATCAACTGCATACACAATCGAAATGTGGTCACATTATGAATGAAAATATGATTCTTCCTTCCTCTGCAGATACTAACTTTCAGTAGTTCCTCAGTATGGGCTGGGTCCCAGAGAACAATTCTCCTGCTACACAAGAATTTGAAATGGCTTGATTTTGTACAAGTGTCATGCTGGTAAACATGGCTGCTGCGAGTTCATGAGTATAGCAGCCATGGCATTTCTAGAAGACAGCATTTCATAGAACTTCTCACAGTCCTTGGCTCTTATTTCTTTTTCTTCTTATGCCATGTTCTGTGAGTCTTGATAGGGGTGGACCATGAGGGATACTATGGATGAAGATGTCCCATTTACGGCTGAGCCTTCATGGTATTTGAAGGTACTATGCAGACATCAATCATGCTCAATGCTGGGCTCTGAATACTACAATGTATACTTGCCCAGCATAAGATGTGCCTACTCTTACGATAGTGATGTGAGTAATACGAGGTAGCTAGCTGCTTTTTGGTTAGATACATGTTAAGCATCATAGGAAAAAAAAATCATCCCTGCTACTGTAATCCTGGCCCATGAACAAAGAGGTCCTGTATCTTAGGATAGAATCTGCTATTGTTAATTTTCTCAATGGTCATATTGTCAAATTGACTTCTAAATGTTTAGGTTTATAGTCATAGACATGGGTGTTTTCAACTTTGGTCAAACAATGTTCTTACACTGGGCAACTGTTAATACAGAGGATAAAGACATTACTTTTCTCTGATGTACCTTGGAGGAGGGTAACTGGAGATTTACGTATGTGACACGTAAAATTAGAAGCAGAATTTGCTGGGTTTGAAGTTTAAGCAAATGTGGGGAAGGGAGACTGGGAAAGGTGGAGGATTATTGTATCAAAATGCATACACACACACACACACACACACACACACACACACACACACACACACATGAAAATGTCCAAGAACAACTTTAATGAGCTAAAAGAAGACACACTGTATTATTCTATTTTCATGTGTTTGAAATTTTCTACAAGAAAAGATTAAATTATCTTTTAAGTAACTGAAATAAAATACATGTAGGACATTGAATCAATGAACAGAAAGTTAAAGGGCACCTGAACTTTGGGAGAGAAAGAAACCTCCAGCTTTGGGAGGAAATTATTAGTGCACAATAACATTGAGGTTGCCAACAAAGAAGTGAAAAAGTGGTCAAATGATATCATGAGCCATTTCACAGAAATAACACAGAAACGGGCTGCAGTAATTATGAAGAAAAAGTCAAATTCCAAATAAAGTCCATTTTTGATTAATCCACTGAGGCTTTTCCTAAACAAAACGGGACAAATAATGCACACATGGGTAAAGAGCATTTCGTCTATTTGACATTAGTTCCCTTTAATGTACTGCCAGTTGTCTATAGATTTATTTACTGGTTCTAGTGTCATGGTGATGATAAATGCCTGCTAGTCTCAGTCTGGCAATTATCAACACCAAGAAATTCAGAGGAAATGGATATTCACTTCCAGTTCTAGAGTGCCTGGTATGTTTTGAAGCATAGCATGTAAATTGAATAACTTAATTGTAGTTTCAGAAATCTAATTTACAGAAAATCAATTTGGAGATGCTTCCTGTGTTCATCTTAGAACAATGAAAGTTCTCAAAACTAGTTAAGACAGAGCTAGAAGGCTGGCATGAAAACTGCATGCTGAACAAAAGGCTCGTAATAAGGACACATGGTGGAATTCCATTCTCGTCTCTCAGAAATTTGAAGCAAGCCTTTGTGCTTATATGCATGTATTTAACACTGAGCAAATAAGCATTTACTCTGTGTATTTGAATGTATACATGTCTGAGCACATATCTGTACATTGCACACATTTAGATTTTGAGGGTGCATAAGGTATTGGAGGAAATAGGCTAAAATCATGACAGTCTGACACAATCATTGCAACCAGGGAATATTATGTGGATTTGGTAGTAAGAGTTCCTTTCACTAAATGTATGCTATTTGAAGTACTTACAAAAATTGTTCAAGTGTCAGTCATTTATAAAATTAAAAAAAAATAATGTTCATGGGGCTAGGTAACCTTGAAAATGTCCCAACCTTTTAGATTCATTTCTCCAAGAATCCATTTTTAAAGATATTCATGTACTTTGAAAATTGCAAATTTGGGGCTAGATGAATGAGAACATTATATTTCTACAACTCATGGCAAAGGAGCCCTTGAGGGAGGACAATATTCTCTATAGGAAAGAATTACTGTGTCAAACATTACCGTTTAAGCACTGCCAGTACAATCAAGCTCACAGACACATGGACGACAGAATCTCTGTTCAGGAATTTAATGGTAGGGCAATGATTAGAGGCTATTTAAAGGGTATAAATTTTGGTTATGTAGGTGAGTAAAGCAGTATCAGGAACTAACAACCTCATGCTGTATGTTTCTTCTTTGGTAAGAGAATGTAGTTCATATTAAGTGCTCACTGTCCAAAAGAGTATGACAGAAACAAATTACATTACACAACTCTAGAAGTATTGACTTGACTTCAATGATGCTATCATGAGTACCTATGTGTAAAATAATTAAATTGTACACATTGAATATAGGTATTTTCATATGTCAGTTATGCTGAAATATAGTTATTGAAGTTACACTCATTTTAAGTACAAAATGTCATTTCATTTATCTTGGTTATTCCCAACTGATACTTTAAGTTGATAATTTAGTTGAGTTTTTTGTCTTGAAATTTGTTAAAAAATTGAAAATTAAATTGAAAACCCATGTTATAGTTAGGACATATATATCTAAGTGATTGTGTTCTTGTAATTGACTTTTTCTAGGTTCCAGGGCTGTATTTAATATGATGCAGCGGTATGTCAGGAGGAGCTTCTGACCAATGATGATTCTCTTCTAATCCTCCTTGATATACTGGTATCTACAAGTGGGATAGCTAGTCTGTTTGCTATCAGCTTTGTTCACCATAATAACAGTTATCTTTATATTTTATATTGGTTTGCAAATCCTAGTCTAACAATGACAAAAGATGCCTTCTGGTCTAGTTTAGCTCACTGCTAATCCAGGGGTACTGGGGGAATACCTGTACCTCTCTGAACATGAGCTTTGCCAACCAGCAGAGTGAGGTGCTTTATCTTTTGTACTAGGCAGGGTTCTCTGGAGGAACAGAACTGATAGAATTAGTCTATGTATGAAGGGACTTACTGAGAGTGGCTTTCAGGCTATGGCTCAGGTAGGTCACCAATGACTATCTTCTGGTAGAAAGCCCAAGAAACCAGCAATTGTTCAATCTGAGAGGCTTGATGTCTTAGCTAGTCTTCAATATACAATGTAATCCCAAAGAAGTAGGCTCTAATGGCACTGAAGGTAAGGGCAATCAGGCAAAGACAAAAGGCTTTCTTTTCCTATGCTCTTTATATAGGCTGCCAGCAGAGGGTGTAGCCTAGACTTTGTTTGGGTCTTTCTGATCTCAAGTGATCCAATTAAGAAAAATTCCTCACAGGTGTGTCCAGCCACTTGCGTTTTAGTTAATTCCAGATACAGTCAAGATACAATCAAGAATAGCCATCACACTGGCCTTCTGGGAAGTGTGTGTGTGTGTGTGTGTGTGTGTGTTTGTGTATCACTTGAAATTGTAACTGAAGCACCAAATATGCATTAATGATTTTAATAATTTAATAATAGTTCAGTTTTTACATCATTAGATTCTTCCACTTATATTTCTGCTATGCTCCCTATTTCTCTTAAATGTTAAATAAAAAAGTATAAATATTTCAAACTAACTAAAGCATTTCTATCCATAGAACAGACTAATAATCTATAACATGTTTTCCATCCTCATTTTTTTAAAGTTGGGTTGTCATGGCCATCCCATTACTATCAAATACATTTGCTCTGGACTGCTTTATAGGTATTAAGTCTCCTCAAAAGTCTGCATGATCTAATTTTTAGATATTTATGGCTTTATATAATAAATTCCATTAATATGTTTGTATTTGTAGATCGTTTCTGAGCTAAGTGTTTCTCCATTTTTGGCTGTATAATTTCGTCTACTTTTTATGAATTTTAGAGCTTCACTCAATAATGTATTCAGAAGGAAAACTGACACTTCTAAATAAGCAGGCAGAAAAATGCAAATGCTATTTTTCATAACATTACTTTCCTAAAATTAGACATGCTTATAATCAAAACTTTATCTAATAATTTAAAATGACATGGCTGTGATTTTGATGAATTTATTATATTTCTTCATCTCACATTTCTGCATTCCTATTTCAAAGACCCAATTTTATTTTATCATTCATTTTTTTTCCTAATTACTGGTCAATATCACTTATGTCTAAAGAAAGTTAAAAAATTGGAAATGCATATTTACTTATATTTTTTACTTTCTTTCTTTCTTTCTTTCTTTCTTTCTTTCTTTCTTTCTTTCTTTCTTTTACTTATTTATTTTTGGTTTTGGAGACAGGGTTTCTCTTTGTATCTCTGGCTTTCCTGGAACTCCTTCTGTAGACCAGACTGGCCTCCAACTCGCAAAGATCCTCCTGCCTCTGTTTCCCTAAGTGCTGGGATTACAAGTGTATGACACCACCGCTAGCCTATTTATTTATATTACTAAATGTGTTTTATTGTACTTTAAAAATGCTGTCAGGAGAAATACTTAGAAATTTTTGAGTATTGAATAACTGTAAAGTTTTTTCGGCCTGATAAGTCTCTCTGCCGATGCAATAATTCAAATCAGACCAAATCAAACCGAATTAGAAAAATCCCAGGTTTAATGGATGCCAGAGCTGGTGGGCAGTTTAAACAGCCTATGGGAGTGGTCTTGACCCTCTCTGGGGAGGGGTCGCCTTTTGACAGGCTTTCTCAGAGGTGGAGTCTGGAGTTAGGCAACTCCCAGGGGAGAGGGCTTGAAATGGAACTTTCCACCCAAACATTCAAAATGGATGCCAGGGTCTGGGGTGAAGCCTCCAATCAAACATCCCAGACTCCTTGGATAAGGATGTTAGGGGCTGGGGTGACACTTCCAACCAAACAATAGCCTCTACCTTTCTCTGGTCATTCTGAATTCTTCATTCCCAATTCACACTACTTTTCTATTTTCTCTATGACTGGTGCGCTTGTGTAAGAAGGAATTTAATGTGCTAGTCCCCACTGACAACAGTGAGTCCCTGTGTAAATGTCAGTTCTGACGCCTAGGGATGAAGTGTGTCTTCACCAGTCTTCTCATTCAGCTCATAAACACATAGTGCCAAAGGAACCCTGTCGCCCCAATTGGAAACAACAATTTTTCTTTAAAGTTGAGCGGCAGTGAGATCTCTTTAATGAAATAATTCCACTAACAAATCTGTGCCAATCAGAGGCTGTATTTCCAGACACAATATTTTTGGGGATAGTGAAAGACCCCAACCGATTTTTCATAACGAACTGAATGAGTTGGGTAATGAAAAACTACAAAGCGTGATAAACCGGTTTGACCATTGCACTCCAGCAGATCCCGCTGGGCAGGAAGGCTAGCAATATTATCAGGAACCTTTACAGTCTTCAAGGCAGATGGTTATCAGAAAGGTCATAGTGAATGATGACCAAACTGCAAACTGAGTCACAATGGAACAAGCAGGATGTCACATGTCACATAGCCACCAGGATGTCATGTAGTTAGCAGGATGTCACATACTTGAGTTTTTTGGAAATAGGCTGGACTATGCTAATTTCATTCTGGGTTGAACTCTGGTTTGAATATCTAGACCAATCCCAATTGTACCCATACCCCATATTATAATTCATGTAAAACTTGTGATTTTGTCTATAAAAGCTTGCCTGCATGGATGCTCGGTGTGCTTAGCTATCCCGAAGCTGGGCACACGCTTGTGCTTTTGCATCTGATGGGCCTGTTTATTGAGCCTGGGGGCTCCTCGGTGACAAGACCACTTTGAGGGTCTTTCAGTAGTTACCACAAGAATCTGGCTGTGCTTTTGGTTGGTTAGATTTCCAAACCAGTGGAGGGGCTGATAAGCCAACACAGGCAGAGTGCAAATTTAGCCTAACTGCTCTGAGATAGGATTTGAAGTAGTCACTCAAGCTCACATTGACTTTTACCCTACTTAGATTTTCACATTCAAAGAATTTTCATCACATCTCATAAGACAGTGTCTTACAAATCTTCAACTCTGTTTAGGAACAATGCCTGCAGTGATAGTTACACCCTTTATTATGATCCGCATCCTATTCTTCATTCATAGATTCATGCATTCATCTACATGGCAACTCTGGATTATATGCATTTTTATTCTATTTCTTCAAATGGAGGCATTTTTATTCCCATGACTCCACCAACTTGCTCTCTCCCATTAACTGTAAACTTCCCTGTTTGCACATGCTCAGAGCCTATCAGTCTATATCTTCAGGTCAATCTCCTGGGGATATTTATAAGCCCTGTTGGAGATAACAAAGAATAACTTTTGATGGCATAAACAGACTAGCATTTTCTCAAAAATGCACAGTACTGCTGACGATAATTTGAGACTGAGATATAAAATAAGAACAAATCTGTCAAAAGAAGCACATGTTTTCTTCTTTGAGAATATCAAGCCATGTCTATAATGGTTTAGATAAAAAAGCTACAGTTCCTTGAGGGGCACAGCGGGCCACAAGGGGCAGCTGGGTCCCACCACCCAAGGCCTCTGTGGGTCCCAGGCGGGTAGGAGGCAGTATGTAAGGGACTTCAGGTCGTCAAGGCAGCCAGTCCCACGAGAAGCCGTGGTAAGCAAGAGACAGAGATAGAAAGAAATGCCATGCAGAGAGAGGGTTTGGATATAGTTTATTCAGTGAGTTATGGAAAGAAAAGAGAGAGAGAGAGAAACAAGGAGAGAGAGAGGGGGAGAGAGAGAAAGGAGAGGGGAGAGAGGCCACCTCTTCCAAAGAGATATGGGACAACGAAAGTACAGGCTGGACGCAGAAGGGAGATCTGCTTGTCTTGGCAGAAGGGGGGAGTGGGCAGGGTTTGTCTCTTAAAGGGACAGGACAAATCAGTAGCAGGTCATAACATTCCCGTCTCTTTCTCATAAAAAAGGTGGGAAGTTAGGTACCACAGGTTAAAAGAATTGGAATGGCAGATTCTCAAGATTGCTTCCTGCTTATTTTTGGGCATCGTCTTGGGGGGAACCAGAGAAACCTGGGTGCTGGTCACATCTGGAGGTAGCTGGTCTCTTTACTCCTGTCCAGGGTTTGTAGTATGGAAATGTCCAATATCTATTAGACTTCTTTAAGGTATTGGCAGAACAGAGGACTAGGGAATTGAGAGGGGTATATCTGACCTGTTTAAGGTGGATCCTTTAGTTCAGCTCCCTGGAACTCATAAGAAATTTTTGGATTTGTGAAAACATAAGTCTTAAACAGCAGCATATTTATATCAGAATGACTGTGACAGATATTTTTGCTTAATGAAAAGTATCTTTAAGATTATGAAAGGCAGCATGAGAGAGAATTTTGGTAACTTGAAGCATATTGAAATTTGTTTGGTGAGGTTGTCCTTTTAAACTGACAAAACCTCTCAGCTGTCAAACTGCATCAGAGATCTATAAGAAGAATAAACTTTTACTTGAGTTATCTAAACCATAACATTTGATGCTTTGTGACTCGACCAGGTTCTCTGCATGTTCCCTCCCACCCACGTGTGGGTCTGCTGAGGGTACAAGGAACCCTGGGCTCAGGAACTGGGTTTCTTTACAACAACCCTGCCTGAGCTCCAACCTCTATGCACACCAGCGGCTTCAGTGATGAGTTTTCCCCTCCCAGTCAGCTTAAACATTTCTCCAAACCTGAGAAACTGACCATTGAGCTCCCAGCAATCCTCTGGTTCTCCTAGAAATGGTAGAAAGCCCTCAGCCACAGCCTTCATGCTACAGTTGAGCTCTTCACTGACATTCATCTCTGGTTGCTTCCCATAGCTCAAAACATGACTGCTCTAATCTGGTTAGTCCTCCTGTGCTAGCACTGCACATACTGAACGGTGTGTTCTCCTTGGGACCCAGGGTCCCTCGGATTTTAAAATTGCTTGTTTGTTTTGTTTTCTTTCTCTTTTCTTCTATTTTGGACTACTTGTAAGTGGTCCCCACTGTGAGAGACTGTCCAGGGTGGCCTCTAGGCTCTGGCTTCTGAGTCTCCCAGACGAGCCAGTTGGCTTTATTAACACCCTGTCTGTAGAGAGAAGACGTTCTTCTACAGACCTTGTGGTGTTCATTCGCTGTTTTCACGGGTCTTCATGTTTTCAGCTATGGAATATAAACCCTCAAACTATCAGCCACCTGCCTCTAAATGCTCTGTTGGTGTCCCTCCAGCCCCACTTTTCCCTTTGCTAGGCAGCCCCTTCCCCACCTGTCTGAAAATGCTCTTTTCCTCTAGTTCCCATTTCTTCTATTCTATCTCTGCCATCCCTACAGTTGGTCCCTTAGAAACTGACAAAATTAGTTGAATCCTCAAGGCAGCTGTTTCCAGGTCAAGCCCTTGCTCCCTGTCATGGCTTCTGGCATGGTGGCTTAGTGACAGGGCAGCTCACAGTGCTGAGTAATTTTCCTCTCCATTTCATGTATGAAAGAATTTGTCAATGGCGTGGCCACACAGAAGTAATTCTGTTTTAAATGTATGTTCTACAAGCCTCTATGTCTTTTTGTTATTATATTTAAAACTCCCATGGCTCAAAAAACATGGCTTCTCCATACAACATGTGACTGCTGCCATTTTGACTGCAGTCAGGTGACTTTACTGCCATCTTAACTGAGGTCGGGTGATTTCAATGCCATCTTAACTGAGGGCCAGATCAGGTGACCAAGTCCTGCCATCTTTACTGAGGTATTCCCTGCCTGAGCCCCCAGTGCTGACTCGGTTGCATGTGTGTTTTCTGCAGTGGCATGCCTTTGGTAGGGCCCACCAAGATCATTCAAGTTGTCTGATTCCTGTTTAATGTGTGTGCATGTGTGTGTGTGTGTGTGTGCATACATGTGACTTAGATGTATGTGTGTTTACTGTTAACTGTTAAAATTGTCTACCCATTATATCTCATTCCAGACTAAAAAAAAAATAAGTCTCGTGTTTAAACTAGTATGTATTTTTTCTGTCTCTTACAAAAATACAGTATATTTCGTCTAACCCTACTTTAAAATATATTAAGCTGTTCTCTACTATTGTCAGTTCTAATGTTAACCTTCTATTGGAAACAGTTTTTTTCTTCTTTCTGTCTTTTACAAGTATAAATTTTACTATAAATTTTACCTGTTGAGAGCCAGTACAGTCAAGCTCAGACCCAGCTCTCCAGGCAGATTCTATACTATAGTTATAACTCTTCTATATCTAGTAAACAGCCTTCAACTGTTCAGAGATCTAGCATTTAAATACTTAATTATTAAAAGGCTTTTCATAACCAAAAGACACAGGTTGGCTCCTAGTAGCAGCACTCTACTTCCTCCCAAGAAGACAGAAGAAAGATGGGCACAAAACAATATCCATCCACAATTCACTTCAACTGTCAAGCACTGACCACAGGGGAAAACTGTCTTTCATCTAAACTGAAGATCTCCAGACAGTAGACAGAATCACCAGAATCCACAGCTTAGGATCTTCTGGACTCTGGCAGGTCCTGCGCTAAACAGCAAAGAGAAAATATGTCCCTCAGTGACCATGGAGGACCCTGAAGAGTAGCTCTAGGTGCTAACCAAGTAAGTTCTCTGTCGTTTTTTAGTCAATAACTCAAGTAAAATTTTATTCTTTTCCTAGATCTCTGATGCAGTTTGACAGCTGAGAGGTTCTGTCAGTTTTGCCTTCCACCGAGGCAAGCTGATCTTCCTTCTGCTTCTAGCTTGCACTCTCTCTGCCCCATCTCTCTTTGGAAAAGGTAGCCTCTCTCCCCCTTCCTCTCTCTCTCTCCCTCTTTCTCTTCCTTCCTTCACTTTCCTTCCATAACCCACTGAATAAACTATATTCAAACCCTCTCTGTACATGGTGTTCCTATCCATCTCTTTCTCTCACCTGCCATGGCTACTTGGGCAACCCACTGCCCGGCAGACTCACCAAGGTCTCTCACCTGCTGCCTCCCACCTGCCTGGGATCCAAAGAAGCCTTGGGTGGTGGGACCAGCCACCCCTTGTGGCCCACTGCTACTGATTCTCGGGGACCTGTGCTGTTTTATTTAAACCATTACATTGCTGCTGCCAGTTTATCTAAACCATCACAATGTCCTCACACACTTACTTTCAACACAGAAACTGAGAGTAGAAAGATTTGCACACTCCTTCATAGAAGCACAGAAACATTGCACCATTTGAACATCTTCCTCTTGTTTCATACTACTCATCTTGTCCCATCTAGTGGTTGTTTTCAAAGTCCAAATAAATAAGTTCTTATTTCATCAAACCTTGACTTTTTGGTGCATTTGTAGACAACAGATCCTAGCTTAAAGTACCTTATATAAGGGTACTCACTCAGAAATATCTAAACTGCTATGTCAGTTCAATGAGAGAAACTGCTGCTTCTTCCTCTGAGTAAAATGAGTTGATGGTGAGTACTGTGAGCACTGTGACTGCTCAAACACAAACTTCCCTTCCTGCCAACAATGTAGTCATAGTCTTGGGAACAAGATTTACTGCTGTCATAGTCACAGGGACCATTTGCTTTTCCTGTTTCTTTTCTTGAATTGTTGTCTCAGAAAGGGACATTTGATTATTTTGGTCTAAGACTTGTCCTTTCCCATTACCCACAAAGTGTCTAGGAAAGAAAATGTTTGGTTATTGTAGTGTTTTTGTTTGTTTGTTTGCTGTTTTGGTAAAACAAAGGTGATTCTTCACATCAATTTGTACGCTTAGGGATTGCAGGAATTATAAAGACAATGTCATGCAAAGCAATAGAATTTTCATTATGCCAATAGTGCTGATTAAACAGGTTGTATTTTTTTCTCTACTTGTGAGTGCTCCCTTCCATTATTGTAGGACAATACAGAAGATAATCAACTGATCAAGAAGAAAGAGGAAGTTTGTCTCACAGTTTCAGTCCATGTCAGGTGGTTGTCATTGTTTTGAGGCCTATTGTAAGCAGAAGACTATGGCGGAGAGTGAGTGATGCAGCTGAGCTTAGGACTGTGATGCAGCTGAGCTTAGGACTGTGTGGAGGCCAGGAAGCAGGGAAAGAAACAGGCTAGGAGCTGGAGGAAGGGAGGAAAAGGGAAATAAATTTGGTATGTAAAATGAGAAAAGATAATTTTTTAAAAAATAAATTCAAAAAAATTACACAGGAAAAACAATGATATCACATCCATTTTAGAATAATAAAAGAGCAAGTACACCCTGACGAAGCAGCACTCCAGAACAGGTAACCCCACCTAGGAAGGAGCCAGCACCCAAGGAGAAATGCCTGACATTCCAAACCATTAGATAAAGTTAACTCAACAGCCCTAAACCTGGATTTCACCCACACCCAGACCAGTCTGTCTGGTAAGGGTAGTCTTCCTATCCTTTTGAAATTCCCAGGTGATCTGTTAGCAGGTAGTGTTGGGGGAATTGACTCTATGTAAATTTGATTGTTAGAACAAAAAGTGAATGTTATCACTCTAAGACCTCCTGGTGTGGAAGAATAGAAATGTCATTCCATTGCCTGCACAGAAGTTACATTGCTGGGTTTTTTTTTGGGGGGGGGGGAAGGAATTCCATTTTGAAGGGAAAAAATCATGGCTTCACAAGATTTTTACAGAACTGACAGCAACTTTTCCAAAAGACAAGTGTTCCTGCAGCTCTGATGAATGGTTTTTTCATGTGGTTGTGTACATATACACTTCCCATGATTTAGTTTATTGGTCTGTCAGCTGTACATTCACTGTATAGTCCTGTGGGCTATAACACAATACAATAATTTTAGGGTTGGGGATCACCACAGCATGAGGAACCATATTAAAGGGTCTCAGAATTAGGATGTTGATAACCACTGCCATAGAGGGTTACAGCCCATACAACCTGATCTTGATTCTTAGAACCGATGTCAAGATAGTGAAAGACCCTCAAAGTGGTCCTGTTGCCGAGGAGCCCCCCAGGCTCAATAACCAGGCCGTCAGATGCAAAAGCATGAGGTTTATTTCACGGTTGCGCAAGTGGGTGCCTAGCTTCAGGATAGCTAAGCATCCCGAGCATCCAGGCAAGCAAGCTTTTATAGACAAAAATCACAAGTTTTACATGAATTATAATATGGGGTACGGGTACAATTGGGATTGGTCTAGACATTTAAACTGGAGTTCAACCTGGAACGAAATTAGCATAGTTCAGCCTATTCCCAGAAAAACCTCGAATATGTGACATCCTGCCTGTTCGATTGTGACTTAGTTTACAGTCTAGTAATCATATCCTGCCTGTTTCATCGTGACTCAGTTTGTAGTCTGGTAATCATTCACTGTGACCGGTTCTGATAATTGCTAGCCTTCCTGCCCTGTGGGGGTGGGGTGGGGAGGAAGAATCTGCTGGAGTGCAACTGCAACAGTCAAAACCGGTTTACCATGCTTTGTAGTTTTCCATTACCCAACTCATCCAGTTCATTATTAAAAATTGGTTGGGGTCTTTCAATAGGAGGAGTGTGTTGGCTGCACAAAGTTACCCTCTGACCTCCACAATTGTGCCATGGAACAAATGTGACCATACATGTCATGCATATTAATAATAATAATAATAATAATAATAATAATAATAATAATAATAATAATTCAATAATAATTTTGGAACTGTTTGCTTTTGATACTGTATTAGTCAGGGTTTTCTAGAGGAGCAGAACTTATAGAAAGACTCCTAAAGAAGGAAGTCTAATGTCAGTGAAGGAATGGACTTGCTAGCAAGGTGAGCGCAAACAGGCAAAGAGCAAAAACTTCCTTCATCCACATCTTTCTATATGCTTCTAGCAGAAGGCATAGCCCAGATTAGAGGCAGGGTTTTTCCAACACAAAAGGACTGGATTAAAGGTGTGTCTTCCTACCTCAAAGATCTAGATCGGAATTTGATCTTCTCACTCCAAATTAAGGAAATATCTGCCACAGGCATGCCCTCCATTTTTCAGATATAGTCAAATTGACAGCGAAGAACAGCCATCACAGAGACAGACAGGTAGTATTTCTTCCTCTCTGCCATCGTTTCTTAAATTTGCATCAGTCTGTGGTCATCCTTTACTGTACATCTAATGTACTGTACTTTACATTAGATGGGAAAGCTAATGAAGGACAATCAAATGGTAAAGACAGCAGAGAAGCAATGAACAAAGGCACTAGTGACTCAAGTGAGTGGCTTAGCAATTAATAACCTGTGTACATGGCCCTTAATTTAATAGCATCTTTCTGGTGCAAACACTATCTATATGTCACACATTCTGCTAACTGAATCCAAAAGCATTCCCTAGCAATGGACAGGGTAAGCATGAGATCATTTGAACAAAGACATATTTTGTTAAAAGGAACATGGACCTTGACATTCTTCTACCATGTATGTTTATATACATTTCTGTGAAGAAAATAATGTCTTTGTAGTTTATTTCCAGTTTATTGTGATGTAGGCCGTATTTTATTGTTGTACTTCTGTATATTTAGGTTTATTTTATATAATTTTATGTCAGTCACCAACTGTATAGAAAATCACTTTTCTAATTAAACTTTATTTTTCTGGTAGACATTGCTTCTTGTCCCCAGGATTGACATTTGTCTTGATTACAATGGCATCTTTGAGTTAGTTCGTTGAGGACTAAAATCTGATTTTGCAGCTAATTATCCTTTGATAACTCTTTTTAATTAGGACTGTGTGAGTACATGGCTTAAAGTATACCTTGAGTATTTAATTTCTGCAACTATATCCTGAACTTTCTGCTGGCCTTGCAATATCCTAGCCTGTCCTCAAAAGGAAAAACATACTGCTTCAATAAACACTACAGAGTTTCTCATAGATTTTTAGACTCTGGCCTCAGAGATTTTATTCTTTTCTCTCTCCTTTTCTTTTTCCTTTCTTGTTTTATCCTTTTCAAGATAGAGTCTCACTGTGTAGCTCTGACTGTGCTAGATCTTACTCTGTAGACCAGGCTGGCCTCCAACTCACAGAGATCAACCTGCCATTATCTTCAGAGTGCCGGACTTAAAGGTGAGCGCCATATTTCTGACTACAGTCTTTTTTTATATTTTAAACAGATTTAGTTTTGTTTTTAATTACATGTTTGTGTCTGTGCATATCTGCACATGAGGGCCAGTGCCCAGGGAGAGCAGAAGAGGGACTCAGATCACTGGGACTTGAGTTACAGATGATTGTGAGTCACCTAAGGCAGGTGCTGAGAACCAAACTTGGGTCCTCTGCAAGATCAATACACACTCTTAACTGCCCAGGCTTTCTCTAGACCCCAGGCTCAGATTTGTTTTTAGGAGAAAATAAAAATATTTGTACAGTTATCTATTAAGAAAAAGAAATAATATTTTGACAGATATTTTCAAGAACTGTTTTAAAATTACACTTACTATTTACTGAGAGACTATAAAAGCACATTATGGAATTTATTTTAAAAATATCAGATTTTCTTCCCACAGCCCCAGATATTCAACTGCACATATATAGTGAACTGCAGTACTTATTTTCTTCCTCTAGGAAGAACGTTGTCAATCTGGAATGCAATTTTTTTTCCCAGAGAATATTATTTTCAGCAAATGACATTTAAAACATGAGACTCTGGGTAATAGGGTTATGAATGATTGCGTTTAGAATATTGGGTGCAAAGCGTGACTCCTGCCCATCTGAAATATTTAGAGGAACTAACGGGCAGTTTATGAAATTGATCTCTAAATCTTAGTGACGTTAAAAAACACATTTCTTTTTCTACCTGGAATATTGTCACTCGGTGAATGCAGAATCTACAGGGTATTTAGAAATTCTTTAGCTTTTTGTCTCTGAAATAAACAGCTACTCTTTCCCTCTTAATGCTTATACATATTCAATGCTAAATTATTTAAATTCAATTTTAATGCTTGATAATTTTAGGAGATAAATTAGGCTATTCAGAAGTAAATCTGATTACATGATTGTTGAAAGGTATTATCATATGCAGCTTAGTACAACCCATAAAACAATTCTTTTAAAAGGATCTGAAAATTTAATTATATGCATATATCATTTCATATTATTATCTACATTATTGTGTACTCTACATAAAATTTCCATTGAGTTTCTGTTTTATTCAGTGTTCCCTTCACTTATATTGTAATGTTCCTCAACTTTATATTTGCTCATATTGCTTAATGTTTGCCTTGACGTTGTATAGGGGTACATTTATCTTTACATACTGTATGTAACCCAAATATTAAATATTGCTTTATTTTCTTTCATAGATATGGAATAATATTCAGAGAAGTGATACTTCATTAATATTCTAGTAAAGCCTTATTCTTTTACAATAATGAATTCCCAGCTTTCCCTGACGACTTTCTGTTTTGCATCTGAGTAAATTTATAAGAAATTCTGTTCTCTCTCTCTCTCTTTCTCTCTCTCTCCTCACAGAGGTGGGAAATTTAGACCACTGATACTCTTTTTCATGAATAAGAGTACCATTAGATTTAGATTTAGGGGTTTTCATTTTGGTCACTGCATCTAATTAATTACTATCTCAATAGAACAATCCTCTTAATGTAGGTCCTGAGAAGTTTCCTTTCCCATGACCAACACATGCCAGTGTGTAAGCCATTGCCACTTTGGAACATTCTTGGAGTAACCGTGTGCAGCAATAGTGACCTCGACATTTAAACTGTGTGTTGAAGGGACATCTCCCCTGCGTGTGTGAGCAGATTACAGCTGGCACATTGAGCAGCTTTCCTAGGTGATGTTCCCTAGGCATTCTTAGTCTTCTCATTTGTATGTTAACTGTATTGCTCTATGATGCATGTTTTGAGTCCCCCTGAATCTCATAGATTCATAAACTTAAGTGAGAAATTTATTACTTTGGATTTAAAAATAAGAAGATGGAACCAGATTTTCCTTGATGTAAACCATCATATGTCTTATCTCAGACCCATCAGATGGCATTTGATATTTTTTTTAATTTTTTTTGGCATTTGATATTTTAAATTCAGCAACATGACTGTCACCTTGAAACATAGGCAAAGATCTCCACTGATAGAGTCCTCTGATGAAAATGGGATATTCTTTTTGACCCTTGGCTGTAATTTGTAGAAAGACTAATAATCATGAGGCATGTTGAGACCACAAGTTCAAATTAGATGGGTTTCTTGGCCTCCACATGATGTTCTATGTCTATGTCTCTGTGGCTGAAGAGTCTTGGTCTTGGGGTTTTGGGTAAAATTTCCCACGGTACTGCTGCAGCCCATGAAAAGGGAGATTTAGCCTGCTAAGAAGCCAGGTGCTCATGACCGGTAAACAAACGCTGTAAATGGTAGAGAGGGTGTATGTTCCACGGAGTCAAGTTTCAGAGCTGGAGGAATAGGAGAAGAGGAGGAGGATCAGGGTAGGAGAAAGAGGAGTCTAACTGGACCAAGTGTGTCACTGGGAGTGTGATCTTAAGGATATAGCTCTCATAGGAGTTTTCTATTTCTGTTTTTTTTTATCTGCTTTCTGAATATCCTGATGCAAATGGCTTTGTTACTCCACATTCTCCATTATGGATCCCAATATTGAAAGCCAAGAGCAAAATGAATATTTCCTCCCTAGCTGTTTCTCCTAGATATTTTATCACCTCATTGAGAATATTAACAATTTAACAGTATATTCCATGGTGTTGTTTTGAGCAACACCAAGTACAGAAAGTCTCATTTTAATTACAGATACTACTGCTTTGCCAACACATGCCATGGATATAGCAGCCATTTCACTAAAATATCCCATTGCCAGCAGAACATTCGCAATAAGTGATTGACACTTCAGGATTAAGCCAAGTCTGTCTGTGCTACAATTAGTGTGGCATGATTAGTCCAGGTCTTACAATTAGAAAATCTGAATGAGGACTCATTGTGGATTATAGAAATCGCACCACACTAATTCTAATTATGATGACCTCTATATACAATATTATTAAAATTACCAGTCCCATTCTGTTAGAAATTGGTAAATATTTTGCAGTTGTCAATCTAGATACCATGATCTGTTCAGTGATTGGCTCTCAACTGCAGTTTGTCACCAACATCCAAGAAACACAATGTCATTGTAAATGAATGCCTTTAGAGTATTTCAGTAACCTAGCTTTATTACAATCTTTTCTGGAAAGATCATAACTTCATCTCAACTTCTTCAGGAGTAAAAGTATGAGATTTATTTGATGAAGTTTTCTGCAAGGAGCTTTGCCTGACATACTAATTCAAAACATAAATAAACAAATGCAAGATTGCTTTCTTAAAAGGGAATGGACTCTTGATTCTCACACAGACAAGGGTGATTATTTTTGTCCAATGTTGGAGAGTTTTGGGTCAGTCCAGGGCTTCTGTATCACTGACACTGACAAAACTATCAATCTGCTCAGTGTTGACTAGCAATTCAAATCAATCATCTTTTAGACATTTTTATATATTTTGAAGGCAACATCTTCATTATTTATGCTTTTTACTTAAGTCTATTTATATTCATGAGAATCATCAACCACTTTGCATACTTGTCATATGACAATCTCTAAAATCCACCTAAACTTATTGCTATCTCTACTTCTCAAAATGTTCTTCAAATACCCAAATAGTGCATATAGACTTATTTGAAATACATTCAAGTAGACTCTTGAAGCCTCCTCTCCTCTCATAAATTTTAGAGTCTATGGGTCAACCAGTTGGTCATTAAGTTGTCAGTTGATTTCTGGAACTGAACAACAATAGCTTTTTGCATCTGTACCATACATTATGAAAGCAATGTATACATGTAGGATTCACACCAGCTTTCATCTATGATCACATGTAAACCGTTTTGTAGTATGCTTGAATAAAAGAAGCATTCTCCATACCTTGAATATTCAGTAAATTCTCACTAAAAGGATGGGTAATAATGCAGGACAGAACTAAATCTATAAAAGTAGGGTCTTTCCCTATCCCCAGTCTTGCCAGCTTCTGTAATTCTGGGGAAGCTTTTCCTTCGCACCCCTGTACTTGCATTTTCTATTGAAATAAGGTGAGTGGAATACAGAGGAAATTCTTATCCTTTACATGGCACGGTGACATCAACCTTCTAGAGAGCTCCTGTTTTTTGTGTCCTAACCAGGGCATCCCTTTCCATGGAAACCAAAGATGACCACAAAGAACTCAGACTGAGGCATGGATCTTAGTGCTGGATTCCTAGAGATGTATGCATGTTCCATAGTCTCTTGCCGTACTATTGATCTGATATCCAGTCTACCATTAGCAGCAGCTATTCCTTGGCCAATATTCTACTTTCGGAAAAAAAGAAGTCTTGCCTCATAGAAACACTATAAATAATTCTAAGTCATACGTGTTCCTGTTCATGCAGAATCTATTCTACAAAGTTCCATCAATATACTCACCCCTTCGGAGTTCTAGACAATAGTGAAGGTGACCAGACAACTCATTTCAGTTCTCAGTCTACACAATATTGGGTTCTTAAACAAGGAGTTCAGAGAAAGTTTTGCTCCCATCATCAGAATTACATTACAGATCTCATATAATGCAGTGAGTGAGTTCAGATAAAAATGAAGGAGATAAGAAGGTTTTAGTTGTTGGGAACCAGCATTCTCTGTAATAACAAGTCTAGATACATGTACAATATATAGTGAGGAATACCTTCACAGGCTGCTATCCACTTTTACTTTCTGCCTCACATCTGAACAACTTTATCAAATGAGCTATCTCTCTTCTCTTGACACCAGTGAATTTAGAACCATGATGCACCCCTACAATGGAATCTGCAGAAGAAAAGAGCCATTCTCCTCCTTAACTCTCATACTGTTTGCAGACTGGCTTTGGAGCCCATCCTGCTGTACATTGCCCCAGACATTCATTTTGCTGTTAAAACACTTTTACAATTTCGTTATGCATGTGTGGCATCATTTGATCATCTAAACAAAATTTGATTGGGGGTATATATTTGTATTTTTAGAGAACCTGAAACAGAAATAGTATTTACCAATTTCACTCTTTCCATTAGAGAGTTCAGAAAAAGAAAGAAAAGCCCATTGACTACCATATCCAAAGTAGGATCCACACAACTGAACATCATACAGTTGCAGAGATTCATACATTACCTACACAACAATTGTTGTTGTTACTTAAATATTAGGACATTTAGCAACTATAAGAAAGAAGAAAATAATGTTATTGCCTTTTTACAGAACTGCAGCATGTATGCTGAGAATGGAAGAAACAGCTTGCAGTGTCTGTTTCTGCGTTTTGGAAGTAGTTGGTTATCTTATTTCTGAATGCGTAGATAGAAACCTGGAAGCATCACGTTTATATTCATTTCTGTCCTTTCAATTACTATAACAAATACAAACATGACACTTGAATAATAATCAGGTCTATTAATGATTTTTGACCCTCCGAAACAAACATTATTTGCATATCTATCTTTAGAATAATTTCCATCCTCCGGTTAATTGCCAATCAGATGGACCCATGGGGACTCCATACCCAAAAAGAAGAGAGGAGAAAACTTCTGCTGAATTTTGCTTAAAATAATGAGGAGAAAACAAAAATGTCTGCAAGGGCAAAGTGATCTTTTATCAGTAACTATAATGTTTTAATCCATAAATGACATTGAATATAATGACTATGACTCCATTCAATAAACTTCAAATTTTATGTGTCTTCCTAGGGAGTCTGCATGGTTAATAGTGTCACTAAAATGATGCAGTTTTTTCCTTACCATGATAAAAAAGAATTCAGGTGAACTAAGAATATTTCTTTGTTTTTGATCAATGGTCCACAGTTCCTAACAAGTCTGTTAAATTTTGTGTTGCTGCCAAGTTCTGGGAAAGTGAAATCTATGCAAATTCCAGCAGTTTGCTTGCTGTGGCCAGTTCCTGAACTCTTACTGCACAGCATGAACTGAAAAGTAACTGTGGATTCAGGGCCAGTGTCCAGTTCAGCCACAGCTTCCACCTCTGCTGTGAGATGATGCTCAGACTGCAGAAGTTTGCCAGATGAGAAATCATATGATTTCTCCTGGGGAGCATCCTATGCAGAAATTCTCTAAGGTCCTCCTATTAAATATAAAAATCCAGATTCACTCAGAGAGCCATACTGGGAGACAGAGCCTATTTGCCAGGTGAGCGCTGAGGTCCCTGGTAAGCGCTCACCTTCCTTCTGCTTCACTGCCGCGGTAATGCTGCTGTCCCTAGCAATTTCTCCGCGCAGAGCCATTGGCTTTCTGTCCTTCCTTCTGAAGTCCATGCTAAGATAATTCCATAATCTTGTATCTCAGACAGAACCAGTTAGAAATCACAGGTATCCCAGGAGACTTCTTGTCTCCACTTTAAAATTTCTCACCTTCTCCCTAGGGTGGTATGATCTCCTTCAATCGCATATTTCTTTGTTAAGAAAGAAAAGGTAGCACTTATTTGTATGAAAAAAGCATCTAATTCGTGTTAACTCCTCTAGTGTTATGGTTTGTTAGGAATAGTGCCTGCAAAGGCTCATCTTCTGAAGGCCTCGTCGTAGTGTAAAACGGGACTCCGGCAAGTGATTAGAATACAAAGGTTCTGCCTTCGTTGAGGGATAAATATCATCAATGAAATAAAAATCTGAAAAAGGATTTTGAGATGAAACTATCAGAAGTGGGCCTAGTTAGGGAAAGTAGGTCACTGATTTGCCCTGGAAAAAAAATACAGATCCCTGGTCCTCTCCTGTCATTCATTCTTTCTCCTAGCTAGCACAAAGTGGGCAGCTTTGTATCCTTGCTGCCATGATACTCTGCTTTGAGAGAGGCCAACAGTTGTGAATCAAGCTGACCAGGGTCTGAAACCCCTGAAATCACAAGCAAAACCACATTATCCCTCCTTGCATTTGCTCTCTCAGTTATTTGTTATGGCGATGAAAGTCTGATTAGTACAACTCAATTAATTTTCCACAATAGGATACTTCAAAAATAGCATAGTTTTTACTAATTCATATTATAATCATTCAGTTTTGACTCTTGAAAGTCATTTTGTTACTGGAGTGCTATATTGACTGTTACAAATGTATATGCTAAGACTTTGTAATACATCCATTTTCACCAAAAAATGTCCAATTTATTTTTGCCAAGTAAGTGGTAATAACTAGCATGGAGTCTGTGTCATTGTCTCCTGTTCACATCAAAGAAGATAAAAATCTAGTGTATGTTCTAAGTTGTTTGTATAACAGCATTGCATTTTTTTAGAATAATCCCCATCTTTAAGTGATGTGTGGCTGTATTTGTGCAAGGTTCCTACCAAGTACTTGCTAATATTGTTAAAATTGTGTCATCAAAGTCATGTACAAATGTTTTGATGTTTTGTTAAATGGAAAGGTAGCCATCATTTCTGTGTATGAGACCATTGTAGTTGCATTGGCTGTTAATAGAACGTGTTTTGTCTCCTTAGTTTATCTGCACAGGAAAGGAGCAAATATGGTGGGGCATGAGAGGTGGAAGTAGCAGCTAATATTATCTCCATTCATTTTCTTTCCTTAATTTTACCTGGAGTGAAGTCATTATAAAGTCTAGTGCATTTGGCATCTCATCTGCAGAGCAATGTTGTTCCTTGAGGCCGACAAATACCTCCTGTTACAGAGAGCAGGACTTCATTAGAGTATTTTATGTTCTTCTACATCACGCTGCTGTGAGTACTATTAAACGTTCTGTCATAATTTTAGTTTATTGCCCCTGAGTTAATCAATAGTAAACTATTCCATCTTCTCTTCCAGCATGAAGTACTGGTTCCAACTCCTGGTTCATTCTGGGTACTCAGGACATATTTGTTCAATGACTGTGACTCTTCCTTGGATTTTAAGACAGTACCTGAAATTGTAGAGCCATAATATTGTCTTATTGATGTTGCAGTTACCCATGACCTGAAAGACCATTGGGATTGGTGAGATGGTTCAGTGAGGAAAGACACAAATCAGCAACCTGCACAACTGAGTTTGCTCTCGAGAACCTACATGATGGGAGGAGAGAACCAGTTCCCAAAAGACATCCTCCAATGTCCACATGTTCACAGTGGCACTCGCGCCTCTGGATAAATAAATAGAACAGAAGTTGAAAGCTCTTTCAAAAATACTTTAAATATTTTTTTAAATGGAAAACAGCACTGTTGATAAACTTAACTTTCACTTCAGAAGATGATTGAAAGCATAAATGAGCGTGTAGCCGGGAGCTTTTGAAGGGTTACTATGGCAATGATTTTGGTTGACAGTTGCTAAGTTAAAACTCTAGTGTCTTTTTTGAATAAATGCTTCTCAAGCAAATCTAAAGACAAATTAGTGATTTTTGAGCCTTTAACAGTAAAATTAGCATTAGTTATGTAGGCAAAGACAAACAGAAAAAAATAAATCTGTTACTTTGGTAAGTTTTAATCTACTTAAAGAAAGAATACTATTAATAATTCACGTTGTTACAATCAGAAAGTTGATGATGATAATAAGATTTAATTTGCTGGTACTTTTTTTGATTTCCCAGTGGATTAATTAAACATTGCTATTCTTGGAAGAAAGGAGAAGAGGTGTGTTCTTCACTATTAGCTAACCTGTGATTTGGATCCATATTTCTATGTACCTGTAATTCCTGTGGGGCTGTAGTTTTCATGGCTCCATGCCTCTGCAATTCCTGTGGGACTGTAGTTTTCCTGTGTCTATGTCTCTGCCAGGCCTGTGGGGTTGTAATTTTCCTGTCTCTATTTCTCTGTAATGCCTGTGTGGCTGTAGCTGTCAAGTCTCTACGTCTGCAGTTCCTGTGAGGTTGCAGTCTTCCTGTCTATGTCTCTGCAATGCCTGTGGGGACTGTACTTGTCAAGTCTCTATGTCTGCAGTTCCTGTGAGGTTGCAGTTTTCCTGTCTATGTCTCTGCAATGCCTTTGGGGACTGTAGCTGTCATGTCTCTGTGTCTTTTAAATGCCTGTAGTGTTATAATCATCATACACAGTGGATTTGGTTTGCATTGATTACATTTCCTATTGTTTCTCTCATTCCTCAGCTCTGGACATTTGGATCTGAGTTCTTCAAAGGGTTTTCTGTTCCTCACATAGCCCATGTGCTTCCTCTAATCCCAATCTGTACCGAGAACACACTGATTTCTCTTGTGGCAATGCTGTAATTTTAATAGGCAATATTTGCTCTTCACAATTAGACTGGAAATATGTCTTCTACATAACTAGAATTAACTTTATTATTTGTGTAATTCATGTAACACTCAATTTATCTTTAGCTATTTATATTTTTCATGTGACCAGCAAAAATGCAAGCTTTCAGATCTCAAGAATTACATCTTATCCATTTGTGTCCATTGGGCAAAACAAAATAACAACATCATATATTTGCAGCGTGACATACAATTTATGAGACAGAGATATCATTTCTAGGGCTGACAAGATGACCCAATACGTAAGAGAATTTTATGTTAAACCTGAAACTCTCGAATCCACATGTTGCAAGGAGATAACTAGGCCTTGAAAATTATCCTCTGACCTCCATACTTACACTGTGGCGAGGGAGCTTCAACAATAGCTCAGACCCTTACCATTTTACAAAGTAAGCAAATAAATTGAACTTTTTTTAAAAAATTAAAGCAATTGTAAAATAGAAAGGAGAAAATTTACTGATCTTATTGATTTCCTAGAAATGCTGAGAAATTCAAACTACCTCACACATACTGTTAGTAAACTTGTAACTAAAGAGACGAGCTTCAAAGTTCCAGGGTTTGGAGATGATTTGGCTGGTACAAAGCCTGCTCTGCAAACAGGAAGAATAGAGTTTGGATGCCCAGCTCTCTTCCCTTCCCCTCACCTCCAATAAATGATGAACAGGTGAGGTGGCCTCGCTGTAATTCCAATTCCTAGAAGAGGAAGGAGAAATTGAAGTTGGGGAACCTTCACAGTAACTTGGCAAACCAGAAGAGCTGAAATGGTGTGCTCTGACTTCAGCACATGGCTCTGTCTCTACATATAAAATGGAGAGTGTTGGGGGAAGACATCCTACTTCAACCTTAGGACTCCTCTTATAGGCACACACATGTACATAAACACACATACTTATATATACATGCATGCACACAAACTCACCCACATACATATATATGATGAAATAAATGTTTCTTATAGGAAATATGTGTTTGCTTCTACCTGTCCTTTGATGATGCATACATAATAGGCAACACATTTTAATTTTTATAAAGTTATAGGCTACAATAACATAACTAAACTCATGAATACTGTATAAAGATTACGACAGGGTAGTGACATTCTGAGGTTCTTAAACACTGAAGTTTTAAAAAATGAATAGTTGCTATGTGTTTTATATATATATACATATGTATATATTTACTATTGCTATATCTGTACAAAATATATACAATATATATAATTGTAATAGTAGTTGTTATGAATAAGTTCTTATTTGTGTGATGCTCCAATACATGTATCCTTAAATACTGAACAAATTACAGCAAGTGAAGAAGTACCCAGGTAACCTGTTGTCTTCTGGTGAGTCATAAAATGTGAGTTATTCCATTGTTGTAGTCACTAAATTTTATTTCTTTTCTCCTTCTTCTTCTATTTCTCTTCCTCTTCATCGGTTTTAAAATCAGGGTCTCACTGACTGACCTGGAATTTATTTCATAGACAAGACTGGCTTTGACTTAGAGAGATCCCTCTGTCTCTGGAGAACTTGGAGAGAAAATCTAAGCACCCAATACCCAGCTAAGAAGCATTTTACTTCTATGTGGTTGTGTTTTAGTAGCTGTTATCCACTCCCTTTTACCCCCAATTCCTTGCTGGGATTCAAGTAACCTATGTTATGTCTTCAGATCGACTCTTTTCTTCTATATCTGCATGTGAGAGTGATCAATAATGAAATGGTTCCTTTCTGTATAAAACTTCTTTATCAATGCATTGTGCTCCAGATTCATGCATTTTGCTTCAGAGACTATGGAATAATTATTTCACAGGAGCTAGATAGTACTTCCTTGTTCATATAGATCAGATTCTTTTTCCACCAGTGTGTCATCAGGCTTCTAATTTGTTCCTGTAGCTTAGTCAGCATGAGAATGAAAGCAGTAAACACAGAAAGGCCTGTGTCTTTTTTGTATTATTTGTTTTTCCATACATTCTCCTTGTATATCCATAAAAGGATTACTGAATCATATGATAGTTAGAGTTTTAAATTTTTATTGAGATAACCTCACATTGTTCTCCATAAAGATTGTACTGATGTCACCGCAACAGTATAAGGAATGTATTTTCTTATACATCCTCACCAACAGTTGACTGACAACAGCCATTCTGTTGAATGAGATGAGCAGTCATTTCATTGTGATTTTGATTTGCAGTTCCCTGATATAGATGGAGACAATTTGAACATCTTCTTCTTCTTCTCTTCTTCTTCTTCTTCTTCTTCTTCTTCTTCTTCTTCTTCTTCTTCTTCTTCTTCTTCTTCTTCCTCTTCTTCTTCTTCCTCTTCTTCTTTTCTTCTTCTTCTCCTTCTCCTTTTCCTTCTTTGTTGGAAGGATGGCTGCTTGCTGGTTTCTGGCTGTCCAGCTAGCTTAGACCTGAAATAATCACACAGAAACTGTATTAATTAAATCATTGCTTGGCCCATTAGCTCTAGCTTTTGGCTGACTCTTACATATTAATTTAACCCATTTTTATTAATCTGTGTATCACCATGAGGCTGTGGCTTACCAGCTAAAGTTCCAACCTGTGCGTGTCTCCAATGGCTCCATAGCAACTCTCTGACTCTGCCTTCCTCTTCCCATGCTATAGGCCAAGCCAGTTCTTTATTCATTAACCAATAAAAGCAACACATAGACAGAAGGCCCTCCTACACCATTTCCCCTTTTCTGTTTAAACAAAAAGGAAGGCTTTAACTTTAACATAGTAAAATTACATATAACAAAACAGGTATCAAATAAGAATTATAGTTACAATATTTATATCTACTTTATCTTTTATCATAACTGAGGAACTATAACTATCTATCTATTCTTCAACTCCACCAAAGACTACAGATGGATATAATATTACCTAAGTAAACTGGAAGTGCATTGTAAGTAACTTCCAAAACTTTAGAATTGACAGAGACATCTCACTGCCTGGAAAGTCACCCAAAGTTCTTCTGTACCATTGGGACATCCATATTCAGTCTACAGGCCCATTGTATCCAGCAGGAAATTTTTTTTCCAAGCAGCAGGAAATTTCAAAGACATTTCCGCCTATATTGGCAGTTTGTCAGTCACTATCTTCTGTACCCTGTAGAATGTCTAGCAGACTCTTTCATGTAGCAGGAACCCCGAAGGACCATCTCACCTTTAGGCGAGTTCAGCAGTCATTTCTCTGTGGGTCCTGCATGCCCAGTTAATAAGATGAGGCAAGAGCAGTTTCTTTCCCAAATGTCTATCAAACTCCATAAGGAGCCTCTTCAATGCCCACCATCCTCTTGAAGTAATTGGTGCTGCCAGAAGCAGACATGTCTCATTGTCATGAAAAGTACTAAGTTATTAAAACATTTTAAATGCCATATTCTGAAGGTCTCTGAAAGATTTGAAGAATACCTATCAAACCGAAATATACCTGTATACATCTAGAAAATATAACTAACATGACTACAAGCTTGACTATTATAGATGATTATCTATTAACTTATATTTCTTAATTATACATTACATTTTTAAATAAGCTGCACAAACACAATACCTTAATCAAGAGCAGAAATATACATATAACAAAATTGACCTTAAGTTTATATCAATAAACCAAGATGAATCAATCAATAAACCAAATCTCTGTAGCATATCCCCCTTTAAATGTAAATAAACATTTATAAACAATATTTGGGAATATGGGTATAGTTATTCTCTAAATTGCTTCCTGCTGTTTATTGAGTGAAGTAATTTTTTTGAGGGGTGTTCAAGGCAACCTTTCAGGGGGTCTTGGTCCATCAAATCATATTAGCCTGGAATGAATCCACAGGTTCTCATCCTCTGTGGAAGCAAAAGAAGAACCTCTTTTCCAAAGTAATATATCCTTAGACTCAAATTTTGGAATCAAGATACCTTTATGTTGCTTTAACATAGCAGTCCATGCAATGAAGTGCCTCTCTATACTTATCTCCTTCACATTTAAAAAAATTCAGAGAAGACACAATAATATACATAATCCAGACTCTCTGTGAATTTTCTATCTTTATTCCTTTAATTTATGACTGTCTGTACTCTGTCTCTTTAAAGACTGTTTTATTTTTTAAAAACAATTTACTTCTTTTTTAACTCTCTATACTCTTTCTTCTCTCTCCAAGCCTACATACATTTATCCAACACTGTGACCCATTTAGAGGTCTTTTATGTCTGAATCTGTCCTATTGTGTATCTGTAATTCTTTACTGTCCAAGAGTGCTTCTTAAAATGCTAAGTACTTCTTAAAAACTTTAGCTGCACCTTTGCTAGGAGAAATATGTCACTGCCAGCTTGCCCTGCCAAGTCCAGCATGGTGGAGCCTCTTGAAACTCTGAGCCCTGCACACTTCCCCACTTTCAGGCACACAGCTGGTACACATTGCCATCAAGCAAGCTGCAGCATGCTGCTCACAAACCCCATCAAAATTCTTGGTCTCCCAAAAGAGTCAGAGTTTATTCTAGCATCACAGCCCATGGCAAGAATGCTGCCATTTTAAAACTGCTGTATCAGTAAGACCTTTCAGAAAGGATCTGTGGCATGCTGCCAGCAAACGTTAAGAAGCTCTGTTAAAGTCTGTATTTTTGTATCTAGAATTAAATGGATTTTAGTTTGTCATGCTGGCACCAATCTGTTGGGATGAGAGAGTTGCTTGTTGGTTCCCAGCCACCCAGCTATCTTAAGCTATCTTAATCACACAGAAACTGTATTAATTAATTCACTGCTTGGCCCATTAGCTGTAGCTTCTTATTTGCTAACTCTTACATATTAATTTAACTCATTTCTATTAATCTGTGTATTATCACGAGTTTGTGGCTTACCGGCTAGAGTTCTAACTTGCATGTGTCTCCAGTGGCTCCATGGTAGCTCTCTTACTCTGCCTACCTCCTCCCATGCTATAGGCCAAGCCAGTTCTTTGTTCATTAACCAATAAAAGCAACACATAGACAGAAGAACCTCCCACACCATTCTTTTCTTCTCCTCCTCCTCCTCTACCTCCTCTTCCTCCTCTTCTTCTTCTCTTCTTCCTCTCTTTCTTCTTCCCCTTCCTCCTCTTTTTTTCTTAAGGCAGGATCTTTTTATGTAGCTCTGGCTGTCCTGGATTTTCCTATGTAGACCAGACTGTGCTGGAAGCCACAGAGATCCTTAATGCCTGTGTTGGGTTTCTTATTTGAACATTGTCCATTCACATTCTATAAATTTTAGTGGGATTGGGGGATTTATTATTGAGTTCCTTATATATTCTAATCTTATATATTATATATTCTGGACATCAATCCTTCATCAGATGAATAATCAAATGAAAAAAGAACATTCCCATTCAGGAGACAGTTTCTGTATAGAATTTTTTAGCTTCCTATCATTTACTTCTCTTTGTTTTCATTTCCTCTGCCCTTGAGATCTTATACAAAATAAAGAACACACAGAACAATTATCCAGTACCAAATGGTCAGCCTTGCCAACATACATATGAGTAGCCTTACATAGACTCAGCAGGCCATGTAATACATGTTCATGCTTGTAATAACATGAAAGAGGATGCAAGAGAATGCCCTGAGTATGAAAGAAAGGTAGGAGAAATGTACCAGAGGATTTTGAGGGAGGAAAGGGAAGCAGAAAATTATGAATTATATATACTATCAAAACTATAAAAAACTTTTAAATGCCACAAATTTTTATTTTTAACATAATTTTGTTTGTTTTGTTAATCAGTTATGCTCATCAGTGAATGAAGTCCTTAGGGTTCTTTTTATAGAATAATATCACTGGCAAGCAGGAATAATTTTATCTCTGCCATTCTTTTTTTTCCCACATTTAATTTTTTATTATTGCGTTATACATAGTACCATTCAAAATTTCCACCTCCTCCGCTCCTCCCATTTCCCTCCCACTTCCCCACTACCCCTCCCCTTTTCCCCTCCAGTCCTAAGAGAGGGCAGGTTACCCTGCCCTGTGGGAAGCCCAAGGCCCTATCGCCTCCATCCAGGCCTAGGAAGGTGTGAATCCAAACTGACTAGGATCCCAAAAAGCCAGTACATGCAGTAGAATCAAATCCCAGTGCCATTATCATTGGCTTCTCATATAAATAAACTGAAAGAAAAAACCATATTATCATTTCATTAGATGCTGAAAAAGCATTTGACAAATTCAACATCCCCTTATGATGAAGGTCTTGGGGAGATTAGGGATACAAGGTTCATATCTAAGTATAATAAAAGCAATATACAGCAAGCCGACAGCTACCATCAAATTAAATGGAGAGAAACTCAAAGCGATTCCACTAAAATCAGGAACAAGACAGGGCTGTCCAGTCTCCTCATATATCTTTAATATAGTGCTTGAAGTTCGAGCAATAGCTATAAGACAGAATAAGGAGACCTTGGGAATTCGAATTGGAAAGGAAGAAGTCAAACTTTCGTTATTTGCAGATGATATGATAGTGTACATAAATGACCCCAAAAACTCTACCAAAGAACTTCTACAGCTGATAAATACCTTCAGGGATGTGGCAGGATACAAGATCAACTCAAAAATATCAGTAGCCCTCCTATAAACAAAGGATAAAGAAACAGAGAGGGAAATCAGAGAAACATCACCTTTCATGATAGCCACAAATAGCATAAAGTATCTTGGGGTAACAATAACCAAGGGAGTGAAAGATCTATTTGACAAGAACTTGAAGACCTTGATGAAAGAAATTGAAGAGGATACCAGAAAATGGAAGGATCTCCCATGCTCCTGGATTGGTAGGATCAATATAGTAAAAATGGCATTTCTACCAAAGGCAATCTATAGATTCAATGCAATCCCCATCAAAATCCCAACAAAATTCTTCACAGA
>PVIU01015378.1:0-48544 GCA_004026605.1 Ondatra zibethicus | reverse complement strand
GGGAGGGGACCGGGAGAAGGGGAAGAAAGGAAAAAATTTTTTTTTTTATCTTTAATTATGTTCTTGAATGGAAAAAATAAAACAAAACAATGTATGGAAAAAAAAAAAAAGATTGGCTTTTGGCTACAAACTGCTCAAAACAGTTTTGAGGTGGCTAGCTGAGATGAACCAGCCTCACAGACTTCTCTAACCAGAACTTGAGACAAGCCCTGCACTTTCCCATTACACAGAGACTGGACAATAAGTGATGAAGCTACCTCTCTCAGGACTTGACAATTAACCCAAAGTTTTCTTTTCAGGACCCCCCTAAAGATACAGTTGCCCCCAGACATCAGGAAGTAAATTTAAGAATATGATGTCCACCTTCCCAAGAGGTGGGGTGGATGGTTTTTGGTCATTCAATGAGTTATGTGTATTTGCCATTGTTTAGGGGGGTTGGTTACAAGTTGTTATTGGTTATGGTTAGGAGGAAAGTTGACCAAAGGAGAGTAGATTCAAAGTTCTTGTTTTGAAAAGAAAAAAGGGAAGATATGGATATGACAAGATTAAAAGGCAGATTATTGAATCTACTTTTAAAAAGCAACTACTGGTTTTAAATATTTTACATTGGATTGGACTTTTGTATACTGTATACAAATTTTGTATATTGATAAAACTTTAAGATTAATTTTGTTAGAGCATACTGTTTATGTGTTTCTAATCTGGTTCAAGGTATTGTATGTTTACAGCTCACTTCATAATGTAATGTAAATTTCTAGTTCTTGAAAGTTATTATTATCAACTGTTTAGGATAATGTGGAAATGCATGTTGGTAATTAGTCACCTATTACAGCTAAACTTGTAGTCATATTAGGTGTGTTTTCGAGGTCAAACAAATGTATTTTAGATAGACAGGTCATCTTCAAACACTTCAGAGATCTACAGAATATGGCATTCAAGATGTTTTAATAACATAGGTTCCTTTTTTATGACAATGAGACATGTCTGCTCCTGGCAGGACCAGTCTACTTCAGAGAAGATGATGGGCACTGAAGAAACGCCACATGGAGTTTACTTTCTTTGTGACAAAAGTAGGCCACTGGGCAAGATAATGCCCTTACCTTGACTGCTGACAGTATGCTGTCCTAATTGGTCAAGCAGGACACAAAAGAGATTGACTGCCAAACCTTGTCAAGATAAGACAGGGAAGTCTTTCAAAAATTCGGCTTCATAGAAAAGTCTGTGAAATATTCTAGGCCTTTAAACTGAAAATGGATGCCCTAACATTGTAGAGGAAATTTGGGTGACTGTCCAGGCAGCCAGCTGTTTCGGTCATTTCTCACATTTTTTGGAAGTTGCTTGCACTTCCTGTTTATTCAGTTAATATCTCCTTCTTGGGTCTCTGAGGAAGTTAAAGACTAGATAGTTATAGTGTTCCTTGTTTATAAGACTCAGAAAAGAAATTAGCTAAAGAAGTGTAAAGTGTATAAGATTGAGGGATATCAAAACATAGTAATGCATGTTATGACAGAAAATAGGTTAGGTACAAGACTTTGGACTCACCAAGATAAGACAGGCCATGCAGTGGTGGTACACACCTTCAGTCCCAGCAGCCACACTAGTTAGCCATAGAGGTCAGGCCGTGGTGGTGCATGCCTTTAATCCCAGCACTAGAGAGGAATATAAGGTGAGATGAGACAGGAACTCGCTGTCTTTTTCAGTGAAGATTTCATAGAGGTAAGAGCTCTCTAGTGACTTGGCTACATTGCTTTTCTGTTCTTCAGCTTGAACCCCAATATCTATCTCTGGGTTTTTATTATTTGTGCTACAATCTGTAATATGCACATAATTTTTAAATAACAGAGAAATTTTGAATTAACATATGTAAACTTACTCAGTGGTGCATGATTGCTACTTAGGAAGTGCTAAACAGTAACTACTAGGTACTATGATTATACTTAAAAATTCTCAGTTGATTGATTCTAACTGTGGAACATGGTTTTTATTTTGTTACTCAAGGTTATTCTTAGCCTACCCAT
The DNA here is from genome assembly GCA_004026605.1 of Ondatra zibethicus. Classification (NCBI taxonomy): domain Eukaryota; kingdom Metazoa; phylum Chordata; class Mammalia; order Rodentia; family Cricetidae; genus Ondatra; species Ondatra zibethicus. Next base: position 46,526 of record PVIU01015378.1, on the reverse strand, counting down.
CTATCTTAGTCAGGGATTCTATTGCTGTGATAACTCTATGACCAAAGCAGTGTGGGGTGGAATGTGTTTATTAGGCTTACACTTCCATATCATTGTTCATCATCAAAGGAAGTCAGGACAGGAACTCAAACAGACCAGGAACCTGGAGGCAGGAGCTGATGTAGAGGTCATAGAGGGGTGCTGCTTACTGATTCCCCACGGCATGCTCAAGCAACTTTATTATAGACCCACGACTGGTGTAGGAGGTCCTTCTGTATTTCTGTTGCTTTCATTGGTTGAATAAAGAGACTGCCTTGGCCTTTTGATAGGGCAGCCCTTAGGTGGGTGGAGTAGACAGAACAGAATTCTGGGAAGAAGGACAGACAGGCAGACGCCATGGTTTTCCTGCCCTAGATGGACGCTGGTTAGCCTTATGCCGGTAAGCCACAGTCAAGTGGCGATACATGTTAATGGAAATGGGTTAATCAAGATGTGAGAGTTAGCCAATAAGGGGCTGGAGATAATGGACCAGGCAGTATTTAAATGAATACAGTTTCTGTGTAATTATTTCAGGGCTTAAGTTAGTTGGGCGGCTGGGAGCCCTGTGGTCAGGAGCCGGGCACTGGGAATGCAGCTGCTCCTCTTACTACACACGACCACCTGCCCAGGAATGGCACCACTTACAATGGGCTGGGCCCTCCCACTTCAATTACTAATTAAGAAAATACTTTACAGGCTTTCCTGCAGCCTGATCTCATGGAAGCATTTTCATAATTAAGGTTTACTTTTAGTTTGAGTTGTTGATGTTAAATCGAGCCAGCACACCATCTTGTGACAGTTTCTTTTTTGGCCAGGTGTCCTGTGTTGTAGTGAACAGTTGTGTTCAGTTTTCTCAGCCCCACTGTGCCCCTTCCCTTGATACAGTTCCTTCTGCCACACAGCTTCTGCTTTTACAGTGCATTGGTTTATTAGTCTGCTGTTGTGAGGTCAAGTAGCAGCTCCTTCTGCAGACCTTTCCTCTGTGCTCCTCTCCTCACCAGTCTGTGACTCTCTGATACTAGTCTGCTTGTAGCGACCCTTGCCCTGATTTTTCTTTTCCAACTTAGATCATGTGTTACTTATCTAATTGCTATGATGAGAATATTTGACCAAAAGAACTTAAGGAAGAAAGCATTCTTTCTAGCTGGCTCAGGTTTTAGAGTTCGTTGTGGAGGTGGGAGTGTGTGACCACTTGTTCCATTGGCTAAATAGTCAGGAAGCAGAGAGAAGAGAGTGCAGGCAAGGTGGGGTGTAAAATCTCAAGGCCCACCCTTTACTGATACACTTCCTTTAGATGACTCCACTTACAAAACATCTACAGATTTTCCAATAGTACCATCGCCTGGGGACCAAATGTTCAAGTACACGAGTTTGTGGAGAATATTTCACAGTCAAACTGTAATAGATTGTAAACTCTCTGAAGGGAGGGTTCCTCTGTTACTCAGCTTATAAAAAAGATTTCTAGTGTTCCCCATACATGGTAGTTACATACATTTCTAGTGCCTAGCCTGCTTTCCCACACAGGATTGACACACATGACAGTTACATACATTTCTAGTCACACACAGGAGTCACATAGATTTTTCTGTCTCTGTTAAGTTGTGGGAGCTATACAATTATTTTTATGACTGAGTATGTATTTGTCTGTTCTTGGCTAATTTTGGAAACTTTCGACAGTGAATTGTAGGAGACGGCTCTTTAGTTTCCTGGCTGCCCAGACCCAATAATCACACAGAAGCTGCTTGGCAAATGACTTAGGCGTATTCCTGGCTAACTCTTACATCTCAGATTAACCCATTTCTATTATTTTATATTTTACAGTGAGGCTTGTGGTTTGTTTCTTGGGCAGTTACATGGTGTCTGCCTCCTTTGGCAGCTCCTTGGCATCTCCTTGACTCCACCTGCTCTCTCTCTATAGCCCTTTCAACCTGGCTATATTCTGCCCTGCCATAGGCCAAAGCAGCTTTATTCATTAAGCAGTAAAAGCAACACATATACAGAAGGCCCTCCCACACCAGCAAATGTATATTTATTTTATGTTTTGTATACTATAGTACATATGTACATTTTTGAATAATTGCGTCAGTCAGGCTTTGTATTTCTGCTTGTGTATACAAACCACATTAGGACCTTGCGCACCGGTAAGTCCTTTCTGTGGAGTAACTTTTCAAGATAATGAGAAGCAGTGTTTAAATGTTGACTGTCAACTTGGAACTCAGGTATATCCTGAATTTACTTCATGCACTTCTCTCGTTGATAGTTGCTAGATTAGGTCAGATTTGCATAAGGGTCAAGAAGTCTACAGAAGAGTCATGTAAGCTGTTCAATTGCCTATTTGCCAGTGCAGTTTTCTTGCTGGTGGAAGACTTAGGGAGTCTGAGACAGGCTTCTTCTGAGCGTGCTCACTCAGTGTTGGAGTGATCCTGACACACAGGAGGGGCCCTTTGAGTGTTTGCATTAGGCACCTGCTCTCCAGCAGCAGGTAAACTGAAATGCCACAAGTTAACATAAAAATTGGAAGCTTCAACTGTTCTGTATTTTGTACATAGTGTATTTGTTAGAGAGTTTTAGTGTGTACAGCTAATGTGGAAGCCTAGATGAGATAATGTGGTGAGAACTAATGGTTTATTTTGTGGGCTTCTGAATGTTGGAATTTATGACCTTAATGCTGCATTAATAGCTTCTCTCCATTTCGTATAATGCGAGGCAATGATCATTTGCTTATTATTTGACTCATCTTTATGGGCATAACTCCCATATGCCAAATGATATTTCATGTGTGTGCCTGGAGAAGAGGGGCCAGATTGTCGTTAATGCATTTTTGAGACTGCATATTGCAGAGTCTGCAAACTGAAACAGGAGCTTTGGTTCCACTTTGATATTTTTCGATTATTGTTTTATAAAAGATAGGCCATTTGAGAGTGTTTGAAATGTGGGCTGGAAGTTGTTTGACTCTGTTCACCAGACCATTGATGGCAATTCAGTCTTCTTCTTCTGCCTTAAAAATGGCAGATGGGATTAGACTTTTGAAGAGCTGTGGTGTTGAGTTTTTGTCCTCTTGCCTACTGTAGGAACACCGAGAGAGCCCATTGGCCTATTGATGCAGGCTGGGCAGGCTGACCGCTCCTGGTTGCCTCTTACTTTCTGAAGCCTCCTCAGCTCACTGTTAGATGCTGTGCAAGCACAGTTTCTTTAAATATGTGTCTTGACATGAAAAATATCAGGAACATAAACTATTTAAATGCCCAGACTTTGAAACAAACTACTCAGTTTTTAAAGTGTGAGTCCAATGTCTCAGGTTATCCAACATCCCTTTGCACTCTCTCTCTCTCTCTTTTGTATTTTTAGTGAATTTTTTTATTATTGAAAACATAGTATACATTCTTAGTAGCAACCAAGGATGAACAAAAATAGACATTAAAAATCATCTGATTTTCAGGGTTTTTTTCTCTAATACTGTAGCACAATATGTTCTACACAAGTAAACTGTAATGAAATCTGCGTTACTTGCTTGTTGATGGCCATGAACTCTTTTTTTAGGCTGACATTTTACACGGACTTTCCCAAGTTGCCTTTTCAACCCAGTTTTCATGCTAGATCTAGGTATTTGGACACAGGTATTCTAATTATCAAGAGAACCCTAAGCATTCCGATAAAATTGATCTCTGAGTAGCAAGCGACTCAGTATCATATTTGATTACCTTTAGATCAAGATCATTATTAGACCTTTATGCAGATACAGTCATCAAAATATCGCACCTATATTCAGGAGGGATATAGGTATGTACTTGTTTTCATGTCCTGGTCTTGTACTTTGCTAGTGATGGCCTCAAAATTGGAGTGAGTGTTGTTGCTTTTTTATTTTCTGAAGAGTTTGCATGGAATCTGAATTGTTTTTTTCCTTAAATGTTTTATAGAATTTATGAAAAAAGTTGACTTTTTTATAAATAGGATTTGATTCAGTTTTAAAAACAGATGTTAAAAACCTTTAAAATTTTGACTTTTGCATGAAATTTTTCATACAATTCATAGCTATAAAGTAGTTTATAACATTCTCTATATTTTCTGTTATCACTTTACTGTCCACTGGAATCTGCACTGATACCGCTTTTGTCGTTTCTAATATTTGTAGCTTACATCATTTTCTCTTTCTCTTCATTCAAGCCAGAATTTTGTCAGTTTACTAATGTTCTTCAGTAATAAAAATTTGGTTGTTGATTTCTTTTTTGTTATTGTTTATTTTCTTTGACTTTTGCCTTTATCTTTTTTCCTTTGCATGCAGATTTTAAGTTGCTTTAATTTTGCTAGGTAGAAGATGGAAATTTAGATAATTAATTTCAAACCACCATTAATTAATTATATTTGTTATTTATTTGAGGCAGGGATTGCTACTTAACCCAGGCTGGCCTGGAGCTCACCATCCTCTGTATGCTTTTGTTTAATAAAGTAGCTGTCTGTTTTTATTTAGTATATGTGCCTGGTAGGCAGCATTTGATTGGATTTTACCTTTTTTATGCTCTAAGTAGTTCTGTCATTTAATTGGAATGTTTAGAATATTTATATTTAATACAGTTATTGATTTGGTTAGGATTAAGTCTGTCTATTCTGTTTTTCTATTTGTTCCATTTGTGATGGTCAGTCCAGCTTGAAACTTATTATTTGATTCATTTTAATAATAAATGTGGTAACATAGTTGTAATGAATTAAAGTAATACAGGAAGGTAGAAAAAGGCAATAATACTTTTCATTTTAATTTGCTCTCTTCTTATATATTGAAATTAATAACTTAAAATAACCCTTCCATAATCTTGAGTACACATGAATTGGCTGTTTAGAAAATGGAGTAGGATCATGCAGTTTATTTAGTTTTCTTCAATATATTGTGTTGATAGTATCCCACTTTTTAAATTAGTTGGTTGATTTCTTTAGCCAGGTCTCAGTCTGTTGCGCATGCTCCCCTAGAACACACTTTTTTGGCAGGTTTCCTGCTTTAGCTCCTCTGATGCCAGCCTCACCTGCTTGTTAGCTTATGCTCCAGTCTCTTTGTGTTGTGTGACCAAATATGTTGACGGAAATGAGGTAGGATGAAGGATGGGGTGGCTGCCTTATCAGCATGATGGTATTTAGAATGAGCTCACTGACAGATGTCTGAGAGTGTCTGTTCGGGGGTTTGCAGAGATGTTTAGCAAAGGAGGGAAGTCCTGAGATGGTAATGCCAAATAGGACATTTTCTCCAATTTTAAGGACATCAGAGATCCATGGGACATTCAGTTATGTAAGCAACATGATACAATGTGGTAAATACTTCAGAAGAGTTTGTGCTCAGCATATTTGGTGCACAGAAACCACTGTCTGTTTTGAAGAGTGTCAAGGAAGGAGAGATGCAGCTGGAAAGGGACCGTCTGGCAGAGGTAGAGAAGTATGTGGAGGGCACAGGTGGTGAGGTTGGTGTTGCGGGTATTGGAGGATGTGATGGAGGGAAGCTAGAACACCATGATGGGGTCTTTTGTGAAGGATTGTCTGTGTATATTGAGAAGTCAGTACTTGTGTTGATGAAAGCAGAACCATCAGGGATTTTATGGCAACAGGAAGATGTGATCTGTTTATCTTCCCATTTGAAAAGTTACCTTTGGAAAATGCCAAGGCGGGAAGAGAGGAGAGACACAGGTGAGAAGAGTTGGTACAAGGATATTGTAAGAGAGCAAGAGGAGATGAGACCTGGCTGCAGGGAAGAGTCAGAGGCCGCATGCTCTTTGTGACTTAGTACCCATCAATCAACATGTCTGCATCTCACCCTCCCCACTGTCCTCCCTCTGGAGCCACCTTTGTGTGCTCAGATTTTGCGAGATCAGCTTTTTAAGATTTCATGTATGAATGAGATTGTACAGTGCTGTCTGTGTGCCTGCCTCATCTCATTTTACTTACCCATCATCAGTTGATAAATACACTTTCTGTTTCTTGTCTTAAATAATGAAGTAACAACATGGGAGCATAGTTATCTTGTAGATCTAATTTGCTTTGAATATAATCAGGAATGAGACTTCAGAGTCATATGGAAGATTCATTTGTAATTTTAAAATCAATTTGCATATGGTTTTTATTAGGACTATTAAGATACTTATCAAAATTTTAAAACTTTATGATTAGGAATAGCTCTTAATTTATCTGCCTTAATATATATACATATATGTATATATAATTTATTTTCATATTTATTTCTTAGATTGTATCTTCTGATAATATACACTGCCTTTATTTAAAAACTCTCAGTTGTACTTTTAATTTTGTGGATTTTTAGGGGAGCTGAACTCAGTGGCTTGGAATAATTACTGATTGTACTAACTCTAGGCTAATCTGCTTAAATTTTTTTCTACTTATGACTCTAATTTGTCTTTGAAATTTATATGTCCCCAGGTATATAGATATAGAAACTAGATCTACAAATAAAATATTTATTGAAAATAAACCATACAAAATGTATTTACAAATATTTTTGGTGTATATATATATATGTATGTATCTATATATAATCTTATCTTTTATTAAAGAGGAAAACAAACCTCCATACTAATGAGATAGATGTACTTGCTTATGTGGTATTGCACGATGTCAAACATCTTTAGTGTTTTGCAGAGTTTGACTGACACTCATCAATGCTGAGAATATGTTTCACAAAAATACATAGTACCAAATGACAGGAATATGTTTAATACCATTTAAAATTGTGCCCTAATTCTAAACCAAAATTCTTTCAGCAGTTTCTAAAGCCGTCAACTCAAATAGCAATTTTAAAACCAAACATTCAAACACAGTACAGTCCAAATATTTGATACATGCTGAGAAATAATAGGAAAGTATTAGAAGTCTTTATTTTCTGTAAAAACTGTTTTTCTATAAGAGCAGACAATTTTATGTGTATGTAAAGAGACTAGTTCATTGCATGCCATCATTTTTGAGTCCTAGTGAGGATTTCAGGCAGTCTTCTTGGTGTTGCATGGCCTCATGTGTCGTGCATGTCCAAGGTGCATGTGCTGTATGCTCAGAACCTGCAGTACAGCTAGGAAGTACAGTACAGGTGAATGCTGCCAGGGACACTTCAGATTTATTGTGTGTTTGATTTTGATTCAATTTTTGGTCATTGTGTGCCCAAAATCTTTTTTATCATTCTCAACTTTTTCTTGACTCCCACAGTTAGATTTGCCACCCCAGACAGCAACACAGTTTAATAACTTGTGCTCGGGGCTTATGATTACTCTCAATTTCATCAGTATTTGGAATAGCTTATTCTTGAGCCCTTACTAGTCTAGGGCATGTTCAGCAATTATCAGAGCTCTGGCATCAGTAAGCTGCTTTGCTTATGAAGTAATGGAGCCAAAGTTTGCCATGGTTTGTGTCTTGAAGTAGGTTTCTGGGAACTATTGTTTTGACTGAGCATTAGATTACTTTAGGAGATGAGGTACTTGCCGATTATGCTAGCTACAGTCATTTAAACTGTTTCTCTCTTTATTATACATTGTTTAAAATGCCTCTTTTCCTTTTGCTCTAGTTCCAAAGGACCCAAAGCCCCAGTGGAGACGGGTAGCATGGAGTTATGACTGCACGCTCCTGGCTTATGCTGAAAGTACCGGGACTGTAAGGGTGTTTGACCTCATGGGAAGTGAGCTCTTCGTCATTTCCCCGGTGTGTGTACATTTTAAATCACCCCCCCCCCCACCGTGAGTCTGCTCTGTATAAGTAGCAGTGGGTGAGTGTGTAGAGAGGTGAAATGCAAGTATAAATGAGAATAATAAGCTATAATCTTAAAATACTTAGCATCTAGTTAGATAACTATACTTATGTAGTTTTTAGTCTTTGTATTTGTTAATGCACTTTGTAGGTATAAGCAGTTTTATAACAAGAAATGAACAGAATTGATTAAACTCTTTTTTTGTTGTTTTTGTTTTTCAAGACAGGGTTTCTCTGTAGCTTTGGAGCCTATCCTGGAGCTCTGCCTGCCTTTGCCTTCTGAGTGCCTGGCTCAGAAATGATTAAACTCTTAAGATTAGGGGATGTTGGGGGCTGAAGAGATGGCTCAGAGGTTAAGAGCACTAACTGCTCTTCCAGAGATCCTGAGTTCAATTCCCAGCAACCACATGGTGGCTTACAGCCATCTATAATGATAGCTGGTGCCCTGTTCTGGCCTGCAAGCAGACATGGAAGGAATGTTGTATACATAATAAATAAATAAATCTTAAAAAAAAAGAAATTAAAGGTTTTTTTTTGTTTGTTTTTGTTTTGAGACAATGAGGTAGAAGTGTCGTGTGGTAGCCTCAGGAGAAGGAGAGCACTGTTTCAGTGGCTCTGCATCGCTATGGAAGGAGGGTGGGATAATATGGAGCAGGGAGGCTTAGGATGTGAGGACCATCTGGAAGGAGAAGCAGGCCTTGTTTATGGATTGGCTAGCTGAACAGTTAGCAACATTGGGTGTGGGCCTGGTGGTTGGTTCTGATGGGGTTTAAGTCAGTTTGAGCATGAACAGTGTGTTGGCCTCATGTTTTGCTTCTTCCTACTATTCCTCCATCTCTGGCCCTCATCATTTTATTTAGGACATCTCAGTTTCTCTCTTGTCATGATATGGATTGTTGATAGGCTATAGTGAGAGAAGAAACCTGTGAGCTGTTGCAACTGAGTCAACTTCTAGAGCAGCTGGACTTTGTTACCTTAAAAAGGACAGGCATTAATAGAGAGAGTAGAGAAAAAGCAATGGACTGACTTAGGAAGTGAATGTCGAGAGCCAATGATACAGGGAACGATTTTCCTAAGAAATAACAAGGGAAACATGGAAAGAATGAACAGAGCTCAGATTATAGAAGTTCCACAAACCTAACTAAGGTTCAAATTACCATTTAACAGGCAAGTGCTGTCCAGTGGGACTGTAGTGAGCGCTATCTATGTGGTCAAGGGTAATTTTACATTTTCAAGTGGTTGTCATGGGGACGTGTGAAATTTATGGAGACTATTTTATTTAATTACAGTGTATCTAGCACATGATCATTTTAGCATGTAATCATTATGAAATGTTGTGAGGTGTTTGCATTTTTTGCTTTGCTACCAAGTGTGAAATTTGGCAAGTACTTTGATATTCATATTTGTAGACTCTGTGTTTGGAGTAGGCCTCTGTGGGTGGGTGTTGAACAGTTCGCAATCATGAAGAACTCTTTGAAATGTTGGAATGAAACTTTTTTTCTCCACTTTCTTGAATTAATTTCTGTGCGCCTGAAAATTAATTTTTAAAAGAGACAGATTAGCATAATAAAATGTTTATTGGTACCTTTATTTCTGCATGCATGGGGCTTGATAGAAAAGTGAAAACCTAAAGAATCAGCTTGAGCCAGGAGCTTATGTACTGTAGAGTGTGGAGATGGGGCTCCACAAGGGCAATGGAGTGCGGGCTGCAGGCTGCTGCGTTGTGGGAAATGATGTGGAGATCCATGAAGGACTAACAGATCTTTAAAGATTCAGGCTTATTTAGGTGTTCGTCTTTTTCCTCTAACCATTCCAGAGGGACACTATCACCAAAAGAAATTTGTGCCTCATTTTTAAGTAAGGGGAGAATAGAGGGCCTTGCCTGTCCATTGATTTTTAGTTGCTTTAGCCTAAACTAGTCTTTATGCCAAGATAGAGCATTCTGATCATGTTCTAGGTAGATACTGATATGTATGCCTCCAAATGTGCTTAGACTTTCAGATCTCCATCAACATGGTTAGATAGTCGCTTGAGGGAAAGGCTGGCATTGAGTGTGCCACATCCTCCCCTTTGAATTGTTGAGTAGGCACGTGGAAAGTGCCCGAAGTCTTTTCAGCATAGACTGTTGCAGTGGAGATTAATACTTGACAGCTTATGTCTCCTGCTTTTTCCCCCCTCTTGATTTTACAGGGAATTTGAATAGGAATGTGCTTATTTGGCTGAGCATTTCAAGGAGCCTGCTGTAGTCTAAACTTGGTTTCACAGCCAATGTCTGGGATATTGTCTAGTTATGTGCTATTTTTCTGCTATCTCTATAATAACTTATTTTCCTGTTTCAGGCATCTGTCTTTCCTGGTGACTTGAGCTATGCCATTGCTGGGTTGGTATTTTTAGAATACAAAGCAAGTGCACAGTGGTCTGCAGAGCTCTTGGTCATCAATTACCGAGGAGAGCTTAGAAGTTACCTTGTCAGGTAAAAATGCATTGGAAATCATTTTGATGTTTATTCTTCTGAGCTAGTGTCTGATATTGATATTTCTTTTTGTCAAACTGTGAAAAATTGCAAATGCATTAGGCACTTTGAAAGACTTGTATAGTGAATACTCATACATTTGTTCCTTGTATCTCATAGTGCATTGGAAACATCAAATGCTTGAGAGTGCATATGATTAAGAGTTCATTATTTGCTCATAGTGTTTTTCAGAGATGTACTCTGCAGACAGTGGGATGCACAGATCTTAATTGTAGCTCTCTGTGAGTTTGATTAGTGCACTGATTTGTACCATTCAGACCTCTGTCAAAAAAATAGAACATTGTCACCATACTAGAGAGCTCCTTTCTCTTTCCCTCTTCCACATCTACCCACAACAACTACTATTTTCAAAGATTTTATTTTAATCATAGAATAGTTTTGCTCATTGAAACAGTTCACATCAATGGAATTATATATATATAAAATATTACAATATTTTGCAAATATTCATTCAGCATATTTTGATATTCATGTATTTTTGTATATCATTACTTTATTCCGTTTTAACCAATGATTCATTTTTCATGAATTATACAAATATATTTACATTTATATACATAGGTATCTTATGGTTTGTTTATTCATTCCTTTGTAGATAGACTTTCCAGTTTGGGGCTGTGGTAAACTGGACCATTCTTGACCTTTGGATCATGGCACAGATTGTACAATGGCCATTCTTGCATAAGTCTTTATGGATAACCATTTTTATTCCTCCTGGGTCATTATCTTCCAGTGGGATTGCTGGGTCATAGGGTCATGTAGTTCATTTTTATACGAAACTTTCAGACTTTTAAACAATATGATTGTATAATTCATCTCTCCACTGTAGTGTGTCTGGTTGTTTTACATCCTCAACAATGGCTGGTTCCTAAAGACTGTCTGCTACAGTATCTGCTGGTGTCCATGTGGTTCAATGTTACTTATTTCTGTTTTGCTTTCTTTAACTTAGTGTTGGAACAAATCAGAGCTACCAAGAAAGTCACAGTTTCAGCTTTAGTGGTCATTATCCTCATGGAATAAATACTGCTGTTTACCACCCTGGTCATAGGTAAGCAGTCATCTGTTCTCTTATTTACTGGACTGTTAGGTACATACATAAATCTTGGTGTCTTCAGTCTGTATTCCTGTGTATAATTGCATTTAGTATTTCTAATATTGTATTCATATTCTGGTCCTTCTGCCTCTGAGCCAGACAAGACACTGGAAATTTCATTGAGAAGTTTGTCCTGTCCCATTAGCCTTCTAGCCCTTCTCTCACTTATCTGTATGTAATACCTGTCTCAGCACTATTTGGAGGACTGTGTCTGCAGTGCCTTCCTACGAAAGGGTCTCAGTGGACATAACCTGTCCACTTACAGAGTCAGGCTAACTTGTTGCTTGTGTAGTATCTCTCAGTACCTCTGCCCTCTTGTTCACAGTTACTCTGCTTCATTGTTTACCTACCATCCCCACTGGGGTGTACTTGAAACCATGAATGTTTCTACTTTTGGTGATGTTTCCTCTTTGTAACTGGAGACTGAAATTGACATGTGTTTTGTTAGTGGCCAAGTTACCTGTCTGGTTCTCTAAATGGATAGAGTATCAGATTTTGAGTCAGATGAGCAAAACATGAGTTTTAAATTTTTAGTTTAATTCGTGTCTACTAGTGAGTCTTAAACATTCTGCCATTATGCTTGAATCTCAGACTAAGAATGTGTACAAGCTTTGTATGCCAGTCACAGGTAAGTCTTGTTGAGGATTTTATAAAATTTTTATAAGGCAGAAGAGTATACATATATGGTCATGGACACACAGACATACACATACACACTATAGACACAAATAGACACACAGACACAGGCACACACACACAGAAAACACAAACATACAGACACATGCACATACACATAGATACACACAGACAGACAGACACAGGCATACACATGCAGATACAAACACACAGACACATGCACATACACATAAATGCACATACACAAACAGGCATACACACAGACATGCACACACAGACACACACAAACACAGGCACACACACATAGATGCATGCACACACACACAGGCATACAGACACAGATACAGGCACATGCACAGTCACACAGGCAAACACAGGCACATACACATGGATGCACAGACACACAGACACAGGCACACACACAGACATGCACACACAGACATGCACACACAGACACACAGGTAAACACAGGCACACACACATAGATGCACACACACAGACACACAGACACAGGAGCACACACAGACATGGGGACACATACACACACACACACACACACACACACACACACACACACACACACACACACGTTCATGATCCCGTTGGCTTGTCAGAGAGGAAACACTACCATTAGCTATAAATCTTATTCCTTCTCCTTCCTTACAGTGTTATCACTTCCTCATATTTAGTTGTCTTGTTTTCATTTCATATCCATGGAATCACATAGAAGATACAGCAGTCTTGCCCTCTGACTTGATGTTTGATTTATATTGCTTATTTATTAACACTAGTAGGGCCGGGTGGTGGTGGCGCATGCCTTTAATCCCAGCACTCGGGAGGCAGAGGCAGGCGGAGCTCTGTGAGTTCGAGATCAGCCTGGTCTACAAGAGCTAGTTCCAGGACTGGCTCCAAAGCTGCAGAGAAACCCTGTCTCGAAAAACCAAAAAAAAAACCAAAAAACAAAAACCAAAATACTAGTAGGGGATTTCATTCTATCACTACTGTGCAACATGTTTCTTCATTCTCCTGTAGATAAAAATTTGATTTTTTTCAGGATGTTTTAAAAGTTGTAAAGTTGTATTGTGGTAACAGACATTGCATGTTACTTTGGCATGTATGTGCAAGGAGTATCTACAGGATGCAGAACCAAGATTTGACTGGCTAGATTGTTGGGAAGGAACATCTCCAAGTTCATCAGATAATGCCACCATTTTTCACAGTAGTTGTACCAATTTACCATCAGCATATGAGCCTTTCTGTTATTTCTCATTTCTTTTTGTTGTCTGTAGTAAGGAGGCCTGCTTGTTTGTTCCCAGCTGCTCAGCCCAGAAATAATCACATAGAAACCATATTATTTGCAATATTGTTTGACCAATTAGCTCTAGCTTCTTATTGGCTAACTCTTATATCTTAGTTTAACCCATTTCTAGTAATCTGTGTATCTCCATGAGGCTGTGGCTTACCAGGTAAAGTTCCAGGTGTCTGTGTCCGGCAGGGCTACCTGGCTTCTTCTCTAACTCCACCTCCTTTCTCCCAGCATTCAGTTTAGTTTTCCCTGCCTATCTAAGTTTAGTTTTTCTGCCCTATCAACAGTCCAAGGCAGTTTCTTTATTTACCAATGGTATTTACAGCATACAGAGGGGAATCCCACATCCATTGTCGCTGTATTTTTCCTTCTTATTGAAAATAAATTTTTTCATACAATATGTTCTGATATTTTCTCCTCCTCCTATTCCTCCCAATTCCTCTCCATCTCCCTTCCCATCCCATCTCAATTCACACCCTTTCTGTCTCTTCATTAGAAAACAAGGAGGCATCTAAGGAATAATAATAAAATAAAATGCTATGCAGTAAATAAAACAAAGACAACCAAATCGAAATAGGACAAAACAACCAAATAAGAAAAAGAGCCAAAGAAAAAGTACAAGAAATGCACTTAGATGCAGAGGCACATGTTTGTACACACAGAACTCCCATAAAAACACAAAACCAAAATGCAATATATAAGCAAAGGACTTGTGAGTTTTTTTTTTTAAAGTCCCTACTTAACACTCTAAGACAAAAAACCTCCAAAGATGCCATTGAGTTTATTTTGTGTTGGCCATTTGCTACTGGGCATGCACCCTGCCCTTTGGAGTGGTTTGTTTCTCCAGTGAGACTTCTTGAGAGGAAAGTCATTCTTTATTTGCAAGATAGAGATAGATCCTGGTTTAGGGGTGTGTGTGTGTGTGTGTGTGTGTGTGTGTGTGTGCGTGCGTGCGTGCGTGCGTGTGATACTTCTCCTTTCAGCTGTAGGACCCCATCTGGTGCAGACCTGTGCAGGTCCTGTGCATGCTGCCTCAGTCTCTGAGTTCATATGTACATCCATTCTGTGATTTATAGGGCCTTGTTTGTTTCCTTGGTTTTCTCCATGCCCTCTAGCTCTTACACTCTTTCTGCCTCCTTATTCAAAGGGTTCCCTGAATCCTTGAGGGGAAGGATTTGATGGATACATCACGTTTAGGGCTGAGTTTTCCAAGGTCTCTCACTCTCTTCATTGTTTGGTTATGGGTCTCTGGTTTTGTTCTGTCTGCAGCAGGAAGAAGCTTCTCTGATGATGACTGAGTGATGCACAGATCTATGAGTAGAGTAGATTGTCATTAGGAGTAATTTTATTGCTCTGTCCTTTCAGTAGAACAGTAGTATTTGGGTTTTCCCTAGGTTCTTTGGGTTATCCAGTCTCAGGTTCTTGACCACCCTGGGCAGTGTTGGGCATGGGTTCTATCACGTGAAGTGGGCCTTAAATCAATTATATATTAGCTGGTTACTCCCATATGCTTTGTGCCACTATTGCACCAGTGTATCTTGCAGGTAGCCACTCTTATAGAGCAAGGGCTTTGTAGCTAGGTTGATGTTTGCCCTCATCCTTTCGTAGTTTGTAGAGTACCTGCCAGTACCCAAAACACTAATCAAAAGGTTGAATGCTCTAGGTAGGCACCAGCTCCATTTTTAATGAGTTATGTAGGTGTTGTCTTCAGCAATACAGCTTTGCCGTCAGTTTGTGGAGAGCCATGAAAATATCCTTGGTAATTTGTACTTTTGGTGGTGGGGTTGATATCAGATTGAATACCTATTATGAAAGAATTACCTCTGGGATGGAAAAGGTGCAGCTCAGGGGCATATATGTATGGTCCTGGGTTCATCTTCAGCTCTGCAAAAACCCAATAACAAAAAATATTCCATTCTAATTTTAATTTGCATTCCCTTGTCTACTAATGCTGTTGAACAGCTCTTTGCATGCTAATTGACTACTCACGCTTATTCACTATGAAATGCTTATCATAGGGCTTATTTTATTAGGTACTTTGGTCGTGACATTTTGTATAATCTGTAGAATCTGAGTATTAATTCTAGATGTGTGGGACACATGGTGAATACTTCCCAAGATGTCACTTACCATTACAGTTTTTTCTTTTATGTTTTATTGTTATGAATGATGTTTGGATATAATTTTAAGTGTTAAGTAGTTCTAAAATATCCCTTGCTTCAAATTCTTGCTTTCTACAGGTAGAAACTTTTAGGTACTACTTGATTCTTTGTTTTTAAGATTGAAGTAAAATGCTCACATTCCTACTTTTTTATTTCCAATTTCATCGGTTATATATTGACTTGTCTTTGTGGACAGTGGTATTTATTTTTCTTACCCATTCTGTAGGTCTGCACAGTGTTTTGCTGTTCTCCTTTGCTGCTCATATTATAGTTTGTGAGTAAATCCTGTTGTGTCTAGAATGTGCTGGCTGTGGGTGTAACTGGACTGCTCATAGCATTGCACTAGTACATTTCCGTTCTTCCCATTGCACGTTGATATCTACCCTGTGTACCCTCTGCTAGACCTTATGTAACCTACTGTAGAGGGGACCATGGGTGATGAGTAAAGGACATACAGTGTGGGAGGAGTTGATAAGTACTCCTGAAAAAGGTTATCAGAGATGGAGAGTGAAGAACAGGTGGCAGGTTAGAGTGTCTAGCTGGTGAGATGTGTGGGCAGGCCAAAGTGCTTGTCTTGAAACCTGATGACTAGAGTTCACTCACATGGTGGAAGGAGATAACTGACTCCTACAAACTGCCCTCTGCTGTCCTCACCTGTGCTGCGGCATTGCACACACACACACACACAAACATGTAATTATAATAATAATAAACCCAACAAAAATGTGTCTAGGTTACCTCCATTGAAAAAAATGACACCTCACGAAAGACCAGTAAGAAGGTGAGGGTAGTTGTTTTTGGATTTCTAGGACCTGGGGGGTTCCATGCAGACAGAATAGCTAGCTCTGACTTGGTAATGCCCTTGCTGTTGTCTAGGAAGAGCAGGGAGGCTGGTTTGAAAGGCGCGAGTTGACAAGTAGATTAATGACCTGAGGTCAAAACATAATGCTGAGTGCCAAATCATATAGAACTTTGTAGGCCAATTATGGTGACATATGTTCTTTTTAAAATTTACTCTCTGGTTAGTTAAAAATTCTTGTTAACCTACCAACCCAGGAATGATGGTGCATGCCTGTAATACCATGATACAAGAATCTAAGCACCTGATGACATGTTTTTTAGTGGTAGTGGTCTGTTGAATGAGTTTTAGATGGTCAGGTGTGTTCTCTAACTGAAGGAGATGCTCTCCTTGATTCTACAGTCATATGTAACTCCTGAGAGCAGTCGGCTTAGAGATGGATGCATTGATGTTTCTGGTGGAGAATTGCTGTCAAGCAGGGATGAATGTAAATATCCCACTGGGAATGATAAAACATTTGCCTTGTGGTTTATATTTTCATTGTGTGGTCTTTTTTTAAATGAAAGAAGGTGAAATATTTATCACAGTTTTGTTTGCTTTCTCTTTCTGTAGTAATATGAGCATGTGACATTCATCATCTGCAAGGGTTTTGTAAGTGCACAATAAATCAGCCATAGTAGAGTTGGAATGAATTGGTAACATACAAACTCATGGTTTTTATGAAATTCACTGTGTTGTCTGGTGCTCCAAGCTTTGTTCAAGAAGAGAAGTTGAGGTGGTAAATTGGGTAACATAAAACAGAAATTAACTGGGCATCTTGGGAATACGCTCTATGGTCATGCTTGTTTATTTCCCCTTCATATCTAAGTCAACCCAAGAAGTACACTTTATCCTCCTTAAACAATCAGAGTTTCTCATCCCTACTCCCCTTCTCCATCCACCCTGTGTGCCACCACTCTCCTCCTTTTTAAAAAAACTGTTTAATATACATTTTAAATGACACTGACTACTTTAAACAGGGTATAGTCTTTTTTTTTTTTGCTTTTGTTCTTAATTGTAAATACATGTAAGCAAAGTTTGTTCTATTCAACTTTGAATTTCTATCAGGTATTGATAACTACAAAATTACTGTTCAGTAGTATTGACCTCTTTAGACTTTAGATCCTCTATATCATGAAATTTTTTGTTTTTGTCTTTCGAGACAGGGTTTTTCTGTAGCTTTGGAGCCTGTCCTGGAACTAGCTTTTGTAGACCAGGCTGGCCTCGAACTCACAGAGATCCACCTGCCTCTGCCTCCCGGGTGCTTGGACTAAAGGTGTGTACCACCACTGTTTGGCTATATCATGAATTTTATGGATGTATGTCATACTGGAATAAGCTGTTTTTGCCAGTCCATTTCTACTTGCTGTCAGGAAATTCCGGAGGTGTGCTTTTCTTTTTCTTTTCTTTTCTTTTCTTTTCTTTTCTTTTCTTTT
Source organism: Ondatra zibethicus (assembly GCA_004026605.1). NCBI lineage: Eukaryota > Metazoa > Chordata > Mammalia > Rodentia > Cricetidae > Ondatra > Ondatra zibethicus. The sequence goes on along the minus strand of PVIU01015378.1, from coordinate 28,779 downwards.
CTTTTCTTTTCTTTTCTTTTCCCTTCCTTCCTTCCTTCCTTCCTTCCTTCCTTCCTTCCTTCCTTCCTTCCTTTCTTCCTTCCTTCCTTTCTTTCTTAAAGAAAAGATCTTTATTTTGACTTAGAGTCCTAAAGGTCTAAGGTCAGTGGGCATTATCTGGCAGATAGACTTCATGTTGAAATCCTGTAGCCTTTCAGATTATCACATGGAAAGAGGGCAGGAGAGAGAGAAGAGGGGAGTTGGGGGCAGGACAGAGAGAGAGGAAGAGGGAAGAGAGCTCCCAGTCATTGTCTGGTCTCTCTACCACTAGGTTTGGAGATTTCCCAAACGGAGGTTCTCCTAATTGTTTTATCTATACTGCATATCATAAAAGCCCCCATCTCTTAGCATTATAGTTAGGTTAATTTTGTTTACCCTCTTAGTACTTCACAATGGAGATCAAATTTCAACCCATGGAGCCAGAGCCTGGGGTTACAATCAAACCATATCCAAGCCATAAGCACTATTCCTTATAAATAATTGAATAAATTAGAAAAAAGAGGCCCTTTGAACATCTTATCTCTAACACTCGTGTTTCATATAGTCCATGGGACGTACCTGACCTATTAATAATGCAAGTCAGAGCTGTGCAGAGGGAGAGCTCCAGCCTCTGGATGATTGAAAATATACTGTTCTTGAAGTGGATAATCGTCAGCTAAGGGTGACTTGCAATGCTGAAGAGTACTTATGTCAAATCTGTCCCTATACACACAGTAGTCAGGGCCACGCTATTCTAGGAGGTTTTGAAGGTGGAAGAGGACACACATAGTCTTTAGGGAAGTAGGGAACACTTTCAAATAGTGGAGTGCTGAACTCTGAAGAGCTATGCTTTATGGGTGCTGATTTGGTTATACTGAGTGGGTTTTTGTTTGCTTTTTCCCTTAATCAAAATATTTTGAATATGTAACTCACTATGCTGGCAGAGCTTGGTCATTCGTGGTCTCCAGATGGATACCAGCTAAGTAGGCTACAACTTGTTAGCCTCTTTATCTTTGTGGTGAGGAATAGAGTATGATTGGTAATTTATGGAAATGGTGTTAAGTTTTTGGCTATTGTGGCTTGACTTTGGCCTATTATTGAAATCAAAAACGGGAATCAGTTTGGGGCCCCTTCCTTGTCATTGCTCCTCTGGAGATTCCTTGGTAGGCTGTGTTGGTTCTTGTGCTAGAGTACAACTTCAAGGGGCTGATGCTGCTGATGCTGCTTGGTTGTTGCTTTGGATCTCATGATTTTTTTCCCTTCCTCCCTCCCTCCTTCCCTCCCTCCCTCCCTCCCTTCTTCTCTCCCTCCCTCCTTCCCAGAAAAGTAAACTTGGCCAAACTGAATTTCTTCCTATGCCCTGAATGCTGCCTGTTGTTTATTCTTGGGAATGAATGAAGAACTGCAAGACTTCTGCCTTACCTTATTTTATAGGAATTTTAGTTTTGTTTGAGATGAACAATGGATTTGTGTGTGTGTGTGTGTGTACGTGTATACATATATGAAATATGATGTTATACACTTCTTGAGCCCTTTCTTATTTTGACAAGTCTGCTCTTTTTTTTAAATGGTGCTGAGATGTAGCCCCATACCTTCTGTCTGGTAGACAAGTGCTCCACCATTGAGCTCCCCCAGTTCTTTAAGTATTTTAAAATTTTGGGCCATGAGTATCTTTTTCTTTCCTTGTTTCATTTTTGTGTGTATTAGGCATTCTGGTCATTGTATACAATATACAACACCTGGAACTGTTGGTTATTTTTTTGTTTTCTTTTTTCTTTTTTTTTTAATAGGCCAGAAGGGATTTCACACCACTAGATGGCAGATTCTTCCAACATTTCTAGAATTAAGACCCTTAATAAGCCATTTCTAATTCTTGAAATGCTTTTTCAGTGTGACTCTTCATCAGCATTACATAAAGTCTTGGTACTGAAGGACTTGCATCGCTTGTCTGTCCTCTTTTCAGGCAGCTGTGCCTGCTTCTCTGTTGCAGACCCTGTTCTCTGCCCCCTTGCTTTATTTAAGCTCAAGTTAATTTAGCTCCTTACCCCTCCCTGTGTGTATGTGTGTACATGTGTGTACGTGTGTGTATGTGTGTGTTGTGTGTGTGTATGTGTTTCTTCACCAGTCACTTTATTTTTTTCTGGAACCTGTGTTCTTTCTCTGACTTTGAGAGTTGGAGCATCAGAACTGGAACAGCCTTCATCTGTCATTGGTTAAACTCTTCATTTTTCAGGTGGGAGAGCTGCAGCTTAGAGAGGTTAAGTCAAGGGCGAGGACTGTGTCTTATTTTTGTGCAGCTCCAGTTCTTTGAACAAATTACCTAGATAGATGTTTCTAGAGTGAAGCACACTGGGTAAATGGTGTAAAGGATACAATGATGAAGTGGACACCACCCAAATGGCTCCAGCTCAGTGATAGAATTATGATTTGATTAACTGTTGCAGTGCATTGTGCTAAGTGCTCAAGAAAGAGATCATGATTAAATATTTGTGAGGCTAAGGGTTCTTCGTCTCCTGTCTCCTCACTTGTTCTCTAGAGACTGCAGACACTCACGCATTTCCTACAGTTCTCTGTGCACCGTTACAGCCTAGCTGTACTGTGCAGCATGTTCCCTTGGCCTGAGTGCTGTTACTTAACCCACTTGTCTGTCTGGGAACTTTTCAAAGGCTGTGTCCCTGTGAAGCCCTCCCTGACGTCTTCCTTCATGCCCTTGTCCCTCTGATGCAGTTTTGTAGCTAGCTCTAAGGTGGCTGCCAAGGTTCTGTGCAACAGTACCTAGTGGTTACTAATAGCTACTAATAACTTCATCTGCAGTGGATTGGGTTCTGTGTAAGAGAAGCAAGGAACATACATAACAGAATGCAAGCCTGCTAAGCATGCTGTGCACTTGATACACATTGGCTGTGAAACAGGAGAGTTCAGGTACTCATTGCTGTCAGGAGAGTTAGAAATGGCCTTGTCTGACAGTCCTTCAACCACTTCCTGAATACTTCATATACAAAATTAATGAGAAAGCCATGTGTACAGATTACATACATTTGTGCAAAGGTTTTTGAGCTTCATGCCTTGAGTCCCAAGACCATGATAGTTTCTGCTAATACCTACATGATTTCATATTGGAGATAATTTAAGAAAGAGCCTTTCTCTCTCCATCTTGTTTTGTGAAGGAAAAGTAGTTTTGTTGATGAGTGTCGTGGCCTGGAAAGCACTGTTTGTGGCATTCCTTCATGACTCCTGGCTCTTACAGTCTTTCTGCACCCTTTCCCATGATGACCCCTGAGTCTTGGGGAGAGGGCTATAATGTAGATGTTCCAGCTAAGGCCGAACACTCTATAGCTTCTTATTTTCTGCCTTTTGAGCCTCTGTGAATCTCTGTATTTTATCAGCTTCTCTGATGAAGGCTGAGAGCTGCACTAACATATGGGTGTAAGGATAGCTCTTTCTGCCACGCTTAGCTTAGCTTAGTGTCCATTTAGCTGAATAGTAGCAGAGTTCTCTCCTAGGGCTCTGACCCACCCAACACGGTTTCTTGGCTCACTGATCAGCAGTATGAGACAGGAATTTGTTACAGCAGCTGTGACTCTATGCATGAGACCGAGGCAGCCACAGTTCTAGACTGGATGAGGGAGGGTCTCATAACATCCTACTCGTAGCTGAAGGGCTACTGGGGGAGGAAGCGTCAGTTTAATTTGGAAATGGCCCATGGTAGGCTGCCCCTTTTCCAGTGGGTGGCCTTACACCCCTGCACATGCTGGCAGTACTATGCTTGCCCAGTGGGTTAAATAAAAAGCTTATGAATTTGGGAGGGAAAAGTGATGAGGGTATGGGAGGAGTTGGAGAGGAGTGAGAGTGGATTTGCTTAAAACATTATATTTGTGTGTGAAATTCTCAAACAGTAGAGAGCAAAAAAATCAAAAAAACCAAAAAAAAACCCCAAAAAAACACCAAAAATAAATCTACGTAAAGCAAGGTAAAAAATAAAAGCAGCTTTGTGAATCATGTGCTTTAGAGTTCTATTTATAATTAAAAATTTAACCTTTATCTTTATATAATTCAGTTACATAAATATATTTATATGATAATATGGTTGTCATATATATGACAGTGTTAAGTATGACTTTGAATGTAAACCTCAGCCAGACCCCTTCTGCTTATGCCCTGTATCTGAGTATTCTTTGTGGAGGAACTTAACAAAGCAGAAAAGAACATTAGTCTATAAATTATTTCCTACCATACTGCCTGTTTGTAGACTTAATTTCTATAAAAATCTAACAGCGATTTTAGCGTTAAGTCAGAGAATGCTCAAGCTATAGCTATTAAGTTCCTTCTTCTTTTTTATATTTAACCCTCCAAGAGGAAGCTTTCATGACTTTATTTATATTTCTTTGAATTTTATTTTGTGTTTATGGATGTGTCTTCCCTGTACCTATGCCTGTGTACCATGTACATACAGCACCCATGGAGGCCAGCAGAGGGAGTTGGATCCTTTTAGACTGGAGCTGTGAACTGCCATGTAGGTGCTGGGAATTGAACCAGGGTCTTCAGGAAGAGCAACCACTACTCTAAACCTCAGATCCAGCCTAGCTTTCATGATTTTAGTGTGTGACCTTTCATTATATTTAAAAAATATTCCCACTTTACATTGTAAACACAGCTGCACTAATAATGATGGTAGTTTCTATGTCCATAAACTTTCTCACCATTGGTAAACATTTGCACTGTAAATGTAATCTCACCAGTTTGTAAGACTTGCTAAACCTTTGAGCGGGGTTGGTATAAGTCTGCACATTTGGTCTTTGGATTTCTTTTATGTCCTTCCATTGCTTATTTATTCCTTGTCCATTATTCCTTTGAATTGGTGGAGGATCTTTTGAAATCCTTTATACAGATGTAATATTAGCTTTATATGTTATAAACTTCCCCCATTTATGATTTTTTTAATCTGTAAATCAAGTTTTAAATTTTAAGTAAAATCTTCATTCACACACACATATGTGTTACATACATACACATATATGCATATATACATAAATGTTTGTTTTTCCTCAGTATGTATAGCTCAAGATGTCCTGGAATTTGCTGTGTAGGCCAGCCTGGCCTCAAACTCAAATATTCTGCTTCAGCCTCCAGAATATTGCTATTCCAGGAATGCAACACCACTCTTGGCTGGGTGGATGTCTTAATGACACAAAGGCAGGGAAATGGTCTCAAATTGAGATGCACTGAACCCCGCTTGGCAGGGTGGACTGTCCCATGTGGATTGAGTTGGCACTCCCCTCTCCCATGTAATTCAGTGTGTTCAGTTCCGTGAACAATTCTGCTAGTGTTTCCTTTGAAAGTGCCTGTACTTTGTGTATTAATTTAAGAAGAGTTTGTGTCATTTGCATGTTGATAGTTTAACAGAGAACTTGCTGTCTTGCTTTCTTCCTTCAAGTGTATCGCTTTTCTAATGGGTCTTTTGAACAGTTTTTGTTGGTGAGCTTCTTTACCATACTCTTGTGTTCACATTGTCCTGTATGCTGTTTAATCAGTGTGGGCCCGCCATCTCCCACTATTCCCACTGCCCTCACCCCCTTCCTGCCTTAAATACTTGAACATTACTGTTGAAATCTAGCATGACTGAAGTCTGTCATTGTAGAGATGGCTCGCCCTAGTACCTCTGTGTGTTCTGTGCTGTTTAAGGAGGAGGGAGGAGCTTTCCATTTGCAAGCCACTGGCAGATATTTACTGAGTATATTGTGTTGGGCCTGAGACTCCTTTCCTCTCCTTGCCATTGGCTGGCTTTTCTTCCATCAGCATGGCTTTACCAGTGCGATGTTGTTCCTCAGCATGTCTGTTGTCCTACACACCTCCTCTAATGCTGCAGTCACATGGAGGAATAGTTATTTACTCAGCCAAGCAGTGGCCTGCTTTTATTTTCATTTTCATAATCTCTTGCAGGTTAGCTCTCAGTCAATCAATAAAGTGATGTCAAAATTAACGTAATGATTTGGGTTGATGTGTGTGTATAAGTTTTCATGTGTCTTGAAGAAATTGTGCCTTTTATTTTCTATAGTCTTACTACTTAGATTTTGTTGATCACAGCTTTGTATTATCATTTAAAGTATTTTTACTTTTTTCATCTGTACTTTTTTCCAAATTGGTAGTTAGATTTATGAGGGTAATGGTAGTTTATCTATAAATAAACTTTTGGGGGAATATTTACTTCAGTAGTGATCTGCATAGAGCGAATGCTCTGGACAGGTACAGTGCTATCACTGTGACTGGAGACCCAGTGTATCTTTGACCATGGGGAACAAGCTAAATTGTATTTTAGCTCTGAGTGTCTGCCTGGAGTAGAAATAGTCCAGTAAGCTTCCAGCCACCCTCTCAAATTGTTCTCTCTTCATGTTCTGATGTGAACTAGTTAGTACTGCCTGGAAAAAGAGCAAGAGAAAGAACGTGAGCAACGGCTAAAGTTGTGTTTCTCTCAGTGAGGTACTTACCTGAGGTCATAGGTTTTTGAGCTGGGATAAGGTGAGACAGTGGAGGATTATTACTCAGTTTTGAAGTTCTTAGACCTTCCTCCCCCCCCCCCCCTTTCTGCATTGTTGTTGGCTCAGTTCAGAAACAAGTTAGGAAGCAGCTGGGGGCTGAGAAGCACCGAGAGGAACTGAACTCTGATAATCGTTTGGTTTTTAGGACTGGCGATGAAGCATGGTGTGCTGTAGTTTACTAGGACTGCTCTACCATATCGTCATGAGCGTGGTGGTAGAGCTGCACTGATTTTAGCTTCAGGAGGTCAGAGGTTGAAATAAGCATTAGTGGGCTGCTCAAGGTGCCAGTAGGGCCATTATGCAGGGTTTTCATGGACCCACCTGGAAAGCCAAGATAATTTCTGTGTGGGGGCAGTTGATTGGCAGTCTACATCTCGTTGCTGCCTAGCACAGAAGTTAGGTTGCTGATACATTTTTAATTTTTATTTTTTTCCTTTATTTATTTTTTTAAAAAGAAAACTATCTTTTTTTTTTATTATACATATCAATCCAAGTTCCTACTCCCATTCCTTCCACATACCCTCCCACCCAACCCCCATCCACTCCTCAGAGAGGGTAAGGCACATTGCTTTGGGGAAGGTCCAAGGCCCTCCCTACTATATATAGGCTGAGCAGGGTACCCATCCAAAGAGAATAGGTTCTCAAAGAGCCAGTACATGCAGTAGGGATAAATCCTGGTGCCATTGCCAGTGGCCCCTCAGTCTGCCCAGCCATGCAACTGTCAACCACAATCAGAGGGACTGGTTTGGTCCTATGCTTGTTCCTTCCCAGTCTGGCTGGAGTTTGTGAGCTCCCATAGACTGTTTTAGTGGGTGTACCTGTCATGGTCTTGACTTCTTTGCTCATATTCTCATTTTTCCCACTCTTCAACTGGACTTTGGGAGCTCAATCCAGTGCTCCGATGTGGGTCTCTGCCTCTGTTTCCATCAGTTGCTGGATGAAGATTCTATGGTGATATTTAAGATATTCATCAATCTGACTACAGGGCAAGTCAAGATTGGGCCCCCTCTCCTCTATTGCTTAGGGTCTTTGCTGGGGTCATCCTGGATTCCTGGGAATTTCTCTAGAGCCAGGTTTCTTGCTAACCTTATAATGGCTCTCTCAATCAAGATATCTCTTTCCTTGCTCTCATCTCTGTCCTTCCTCCTTCTTGACTATCCCATCCCCTCAAGTTCTCCTCATCCCTCCCCTTCCCCCTCCTTCCTTCTACCCTTCCCAATTTTCTCAGGCTATCTTGTCTGTTTTGACTTTTCCAGTGGATCTATATATGTATTTCTTAGGGTTTCAGGTGTCAGGGTGTACAGTAGAGTAGTTCTGTTTGACAACCCTTGTATATACCTGTACTAGTCTCAAAGGTGAAATATAGAGTGGTCATCATGTGATGTCAAGCTATTGATATTTATAAGTTTATATTACTCAGATATAAACTTAAATGTGGTATATGTGTGCAGTCCCAGTGTTTGTGAGGCAGGGCAGGAGGATTGGGAACTAGAGGTCAGCATTGCCTTTAGAGTAAAGTATCTCAAAAGAAGTGTAAGTTAATATGGCTCTATAATTTAGTCTTTTGTTATGTCACATCTAATAAACCTTATGAAATGGTGTTATCCTTACCAAAAACAGACAGACAGACAGACAGACAAAAAACCAAAATGTTTCAAGTTGTAGGTTTCCCTTGAATATAGCCGAGAACAAAGTGGCCTGTGTGATGAAAGCACACCCTCTTCTCAACCAGCTGGAGGCTTTGTGGTGGCAAGGCTTTGTTGGTTTTGGTGTATCAGAGTTTGACACAGTGTCCTGTCACTTGAGACAGTGGTAGATGGGGTGGGTACAGCATGTGAGCAGAGGTCCAGGGAACTACTCTCTTAGGTCGTGGGTTCTCTTTAAAGCATGAAAATTCTTTTCATTCTTTTTTTTAATTTTTCCACTCAAAAATTTCCACTTCACCCCCTCCTCCCATTCCCCTCCTGCTCCCTCCTCCACTCATCCTCCTCCCTCCCCCTCCAGCCTTAAGAGAGGGCAGGTTATCTTGCCCTGTGGGAAGTCCAAGGCCCTCCCCCCTCCATCCAGGCCTAGGAAGCTGTGCATGCAAATAGACTAGGGTCCCAAAAAGCCAGCACATGCAGTAGAAACAAGACAATTACTTCTCAGTCTGCCCCCATTGGCAGCCACATTCAGAGAGTCTGGTTTGATCACATGCTTGTTCAGTCCCAGTCCAGCTGGATTTGGTGAGCTCCCATTAGATCAGGCACACCGTCTCAGTGGGTGGACTAATCCCTCGCTGTCCTGACTTCCTTGCTCATCTTCTTCTTCCTTCTGTTCTTCAACTGGACCTTGGGAGCTCAGTCCAGTGCTCTGATGTGGATCTCTGTCTCTATCTCTATCCATTGCCTGATGGAGGTTCTATGGTGATATTCGAGATAATCATCAGTGTGATTATGGGGCAAGGCCAGTTCAGGCACCCTCTCCTCTGCTGCCCAAGGACCTAGCTGGGGACATCCCCGTGGACACCTGAGTTCCCCTCTAGAGCCAAGTCTCTTCCCACACCTAAAATGGCTCCCTTAATGGAGATATCTTCTTTCCTGCTCCTATATTCGCCCTTCCTCCATCTCAGCCCTTCCACTCCCCCAAGCTCTCCCCAATCCTTCCCTATTGCCTTCTCTTTCCCCCCCTCCCCTTTCCCCACCCCCACCTCTATCCCCATCCCCATGCTCCCAACTTTTGCTTGGTGTTCTTGTCTGCTTCCAATTTCCAGGTGGATTTATATATTTTTTTCTTTGGGTTTACCTTGCTATTTGGCTTCTCTAGGCTTGTGAACTATTAACTTAACCATTAAGAAATGCGTGGATTCTTTTTCTTGTTATTTCTGTTGTTTCTTGTCATTGATGACAGATAAGACATTAACAATGGATGTTTTCCTGTTAGTGTATCAAAACTTCACCTTTAGTTTTTATCATTATTTGTTTAGTAATTATTATTTGTACATGTGCATACATATGTACATGTGGAGGTCAGGGGACAACTCTGTGGAGTCAGCTCTCTTCCACCTTTGCCTGGGTCTGGGGTTCGAACTCAGGACATCAGGCTTGCATGGCAAGTGCTTTACCCACTGATCAACTTCCTGGCTCTACCTTGGTGCCCACCCCCCCCCCCATAAGTGATTGTAAGTATCACTATCCTGCTACTATGCAGGATTCTGCCAGATGTGCCAATCCTGATTTAACTGGCGGAAGTGGCAGCTTGGCTTTCACTGTTCACCAGCTCAGTTTTGCTGTGACTGCATAGTGTGTCTTGACTGTCTAGTGTTTGGTAGACTGTTTGCCCTCTTAGTAACTGGCCTGTCCTTTGCTGATGGAGTATGGCAGACCGAAGTGAATCATCAGTAACGTGCTCCTCTCCTACTCTTACCTCTGAGCAGTTACTGCCGTGTGTTCTTTCCCATGGAGCACACCCAGCTGCTGCCATGTCTTTCTAAGGCTGCAGTTGTGCCACAGGGCATCAGGTATGGTGTTGGTGTCACTGCGTGTGTATCTGGGAGAAGCTGTCGGGTTCTGGCCAATGCTTGTTAGGTTTGATAAAGCCAGTGTCTGTGAGCTGCATTGCAAATTCCAGACATTTCCCTTTATTTCTAAATTTCTGGATGCATTTAGGTGCCTAGATGTTTACCTTTTGCTTCTCTATCAGTGAAGGTGAAGTTCAAATTGAAAAACCATTAGGTTTTTCTTTTCTAGAATAGTAATGGTCTAGGTATAATGACAGCAATTTTAGCTTTCTATGTTCAGGGGGCTAAATCTGCAATGTTTTCTTGTTCTCTTGTTCATATTTGTAATTTATTAATTCTGTTCTTGTCATTTCTAGACTTTTACTGGTTGGTGGATGTGAAACTACTGAACTGGGCATTTCCAAAGCTTCTAGCTGTGGCCTTTCTGCGTGGAGGGTCCTTTCAGGCTCACCGTATTATAAGCAAGTTACTAGCAGTGGAGACAGGGTCACTGAGGTATGTGGTAGCGCAATTATCTGGACTATTTCCTAATTGGTGTTAGACAAGGAAACCTGTGAAAGATATAAACAGCAAAGTTTGTCTCAAAAAAGGGAGATTAATGGTCGGGTGATTTTAGTGTTTTATTATTCTCACTTGCTTATTAACTCTAACTAAAATATTCTTAAAATGTATTATAACAATGTATAATATAGCCCAAATAATATTAATAATATAACTAAAATATTATTTGTTATTACTATATATCAAATATAGTAAAGTGTATTGAATTTAACTTGACTTCCCTTTTAGTAATGATATTTTCAGATAATAGAAAAACAGTGTAGTTCAGATGAGGTGATTCAGCAGGTAACTGTGCCTTGCAAGCCTGGCAGCCTGAGCCCATTCCGAGGCAAAAGGTGAGAAATGATTGCACAGTTATTTTCTTGTACACTCTGGCTTGCACACTCTGTGTGCACACATATATCCGTTCATACCCACAAATAATATACAAAAGTGTACAAAAGAGAAAACAGCATAGCCTGTCTGTTGTCTTATTACTTATATTTTCTCACTTAGTCGTTAACATTTAGCATGCTGTTTTTGTGTTGATAACTGTTCAGAGTGCTTTTATCCCATGATAGCTCACCTAGTGTGCCTTCAGTTGGGTTAGTCCACGTCAATTAACAAGAAAGTGCTCTGGACCACCTAACCAGCATGCCTGTTCACAGAAGTTCCCAGTTCACATTGTTATGCATCCTTCTGTGTTTATAGGAAATGTCCTTATAGCTCTATATTCATTCTTTATCATTTATTAGACTTCTATTTTGTACCACATGCTCCTTGTGTTATCCTTTTACCTTTGATCTGTGGTTTCAGAGACCTCAGCTGATGGTGGCTTGGTTCTCTTGTGTCATTGTAGCTCATGATGGGGTCAGATGATGTGAGAGTGCTTACTTCATGGCCTCTCTGAGAGGCAGGGAGAAGCAGAGTCAGAGAAAGTATGACCTTGATATGAGTGTCTACCAGGGTCCCTGTGTCTCTCTAGGGTGGTGTGCCTTCCCTCTGTCCTTCTACAGCACCCTTTCCTAAAGGGAACACCCACCTCCCAATAGCACTGATGCTGGTAACCAGCCTTTAACGCTTGGACCCATAGGTGCTTTCCATATCTCAAGTATAGAACCCTGTTAGTCTGTAGCATTAGTGTAGGCTAGACTGAGTGTGAAAAAAATCATACAGTCACACAAACATATGGGAAGACCTAAAATGTCTGTGAATGGCCACATCAAAATTCCTGGCCAAAGCCTGCTGTTGCCGCTGTATCTTTTCAAGGCAGTTTGTTGTACCTGAAGATTAGAGAATCTGTGGACGATGACTTCTTGAGGTCCCACTCTCTTCCCTGCTGGCTTTAGGAAGGGCAGAGAGGAATTAAAGGTGGAACTTTTCTCAGACTTATCCAAGAAAGTGACATCATTTTTGTTCATTTTATCAAACTAATCACATGACCTTTCCTAGCTCCAAAGAAGACTGGAAATAGTTTTCTGTGTGTCCAGAAATATGAAATCAGTTAGGTGCTGGTAAATGCTAATTATGTCTCCCATGTTGGTCATACTCTATTTGTATGTGTCTTGTTTCTTCAGGTACATTGTATGAAAGTAGCACTTGACTGAGGTTATGAGTGCTGTACTTAGTGTATGCCTGTCATGCTTGAGAGTTGTGGGTTTTTAAAGTGAGGAATGAGACAAGGAAACTAAAGCCACAATATAAGGGAATATGCTCATTTCATAAATGATTGTATTTGTCTTGTTTTTCTTAAAATATATTGATTTAAAAGTAATCTTCCAAAACAGTGAATGGCTCGGTGTTGGAAAAGATTCTGAAGGATGAGCATTTAAAAAAGAAATCTTTAGCAGTTACAGTAGTCTTCATTGTTATTGTTAGACTTGGCCTACATTGAAATAAATAATTGTGATTTAATCCAGCAAAGTAATATTATTTCAAAATGATACCAACCTGCTGTTTTATGTGGCACCGAACCTTAAATCAGCTGATATTTGCAGCTCACATTATGGAGTGCTGTTTTTTATTTTTTTTCTCTTCCATTTATGATCCATTTACCTGCTTTCCCGCTTGGCCATTTTCTCTTTAGTGCTCAGAGAGAAGGCAGTTTATGTTAGCAGCCCCTTTTCTCAGCCCTGGAGTGTTAGGCCAAATAGAGCTTAATGATGGAAGACAGGAAGACATAGCTTGGATCGCATGCCCTGGTTCCTTATCGCATTTCCTCTCAGATCATCTGTATGTCTGACTGTTAATCTTATCTGCCCCAAAAAGACTGAGGTGGGAATTGATTGAAGAAATGACACATCACTTCATGTTGTAGGAACTTATTAGCTGTGTTTTTCACTGACTTTTGTAACTTTTAGTTTTATGTCACATAAATCAAGCATATCTTGGAAAAATCGTATCCTTCAAATCTGCATAAAACAACTGTGCTTATAGCTTATTTTCAGATGGTTCAGTTATAATATAAAAAGCATTTGCATGTATGAAAAGCAAACTGATGTAGCAAAATGTAAATGACTGGTCAGTGCAAGTCTGGGGCTTCATCATACGATCACATCTTTTCTGGAGCTTGAAATTTCTCTACATCAAAAGTGAGAAAAGGAAAGAAACAGATGAGTGTGGAGAATACAAGGAAAGACCATGGGGGTGCCGTGAGTCTTTTAGTCCAGCAGCATTGAGGGCATCTATAGAAAGTGGCCCTGCAGAGGGGAGTTTTCCGGGTGCTCTCATGCGGCAGCAGACCTTTTCCCCTGGACTCCTTTGGGTTTGTGCACTTCTGCTCGGCTTCCTTTTGAGTTCTGTATTGTAAAGTGCTCTGCTGTGTGTAGTCCTCCTGTCTCAAGCCCAAAGGGCTTTGATACTGGCTTCTCTTAAGAGAAAATTGCTTGTCCACTGACAAAATGAGCTAGGAAAAACATTGAATTGCAGAGTGAATGCCCTGCTGTATGATTGACTTCTTGAAATGCTGCAAATGTATTTTGATCCCATTAGTAGCTTTCAAGTGTGTCGTGCAGCTAACCTTGCAGTCCTCCCTCGTAGCCTTTCCACCTAGAATCATTGGCCGCTATAACGTTTGTCCCTTTCATCAGGAGGTGGCTGCTGTGCTTAGTGAGTGCCCTCTCCCACAGGCTGCTGGCAGGCTCTAAAACGACTATGCAAAATTCAATATATCCATTGGTCAACATTTCTAGATGAATGCTGGTGTCCTACATGGCTTTACTTAATCGTTGTTCAACACTGAATTCTTGCTCCAAGTAATAGGAATATGAAAAACTTATATAGCTATCTCTACAAATGTGTACAATAAAGTATAACAGTGCCCAGGTAGAGTTCAGAAGCTGAGGAAAGGAATAGGTGTAGGCTCTGGAGTTAGAAGGCTGAAATTCCAGCCCCCCTTTCTTCCACTTGTGTGATGAGGCTTTTGTCAGGACCCCATGAAGCAATCTCTTTAAAGGCAGTTGATAAACTCTTATGACAATATGCATTATTGTAATTATTGTTGTGTGTTTGGCTTTTTAAGATTGAACTTTGTATAAAGAAGTGTGGAAATGAATGAAAGTCCTGAAGTTTTGTTATTGATGTGGTGCTTTTTCCAATGCTTATTATCCTGTTGGCAATAGTATTGGCACTTTGAGCATATTGTTTCCTTAAAAAATCCTCTCTCTGAAAAGAGGGATGCAATCCGAACACTTCCCCGAGACTCCCCTGCCTGCGCAGCCCTGTCCTGTGTGTGTGGGTCTTCCTTTGCTGCTGCCACCAAGCACTTTTCCTGTGCCTTTCCCCTCCCTCCTGCGCGTTTCCCTTCCCACTCCCAGTGGCTGAGTGTGTAGGCCAGCCCGAGCATGAGGACTTCATCTCCCTTCACCCTGTCTCTTTCTCCCGGACTCCGAGCTTTCAGATGTGCTAATACTCTTTGCCATTAATATTTCATTATTCTCCTTCCTTTAAAATATTTTTTGTCAAATTTCTTTTTAGTTACTGAGTTTTTAACTTAGGGCAATTAAAAGTTTCCTACATCCTTAAATTCTTGTTGAAGCACATTGTTTTACTTAAAACAGTAATTTTGTTTCTTTATATTTCTTAGTTGTTTTCCCTAGGGCAATCTACCCTTGTTTACATATGTGAATGTTTGTCTTCTGATTTCCTTTTCTTTTTAACTTTATAGAACTTGTTGATCTTTGTGTTTGTCTTTCAATTTCTACGAGATATTTCTGAGTCTTCCTCTTGTTCATTGTAATGATACCAGAATATTTTCCAGGATTCCAGGGTTGGTGGTTCCCTGTGTGGTTGGTAGAGTGACCCTCAGGTACTCTGTCAATGTTGGTGGGAAGGGCCATCAGCTCCAGAAACAGGGCTTCTCTCTTGTCTTGCAGCACACTGCATTTTCTTCTTTGCTTCTTCTATAGGTCCACCTCTGTTGTCAAAAGATACTTCTTCCCCTTCACATTGTTCTTCCTCAAAAACCGTGTGCCTGTCAGATTGCTCCTTCTAAGGACACTCCTGTCCTTTCCCATAGCCCATGTCTTGATGACATGAGTACTCTTTCAGTGTTCTCAGGCAGCAAATAGACCTGATAGTTTTGGATTGGACTTAGATGGACCCTTGACTTCTTTGCTATCTTTCCTTGGTTGTCCTTCTTGGGCCCTGAAGTACTTTCCCCATCTGCTTTGTTCATCACCGAGAAGGAGCAAAGGATGTGACAAATTGATACTGGATAATTTTTCTCTCTTTATGTACAGTTATTTTGAAAGTTATCATCATCATGATAATCTGTTTTCAATTTAAACTGATTGGATGGTTCTCATTTATATATCTTCATGTACTCTGTTATTTTGGAGGAAATATTGGGAGGTTTGTAGATCTTCAGTGGTTTGAAAGTGGATCTTCAGTGGTTGATCTTCAGTGGTTTGGAAGCTCTGGTAGTATAATTGTTAACCTTACCTGCATAGTAAGTTTTGCTTTTAGATACATTTATATATAGGTATGTATGTTTGTCTATGTGGATTTATATGCACAGTATGTGAGTATGTACAGTGCCTGTGGGGGCCGGAAGAGGACGTTGCAACCCCTGGAACTGGAGTTGGAAGTGATAATGACTTACTATGTGGGTGCTGGGAACTGAGCCTGGGTCATTTGTAACAGCTGTGAACACTCTTAACTAGTGAGCCGTTTCTCTAGTTCATTTGCCTTGTTTTGATTTGAGCTTTTGAGACAGGGTGTCCTACTTATCTTAGCTGGCCTGATGCCTATTGTGTAGCCTAGGGTAGCCTCACAATCATGATAGTCTTGTGGTAGCCTCCTGAGCATTATAGGTGTGAGTCACCATACTTAGCTTCCATTTTGCTTATTACAATATTGGAGTGAAATTCATACAGTAAAAAATCAGTTGTTTTAAAGTGGACAGTTTAGTGATAGTGTAGACCTAGGAAAGAATCAGTAGGTCGTGTCTTAATTTTATTTCAGTTTTGAGGATCTACTAAACTTTTCCAGAGTGGCTGTACTATTTGATAATTCCCAAATCAGAGCATTGTGGTTCCAAATTCTCTACATTGTCAATAACGCCTTTCCCATTCCAAAAATTATAGTTATCGCTTTTCTTGTTTTAAATACTGGTTTCTAAATGTTATTTTTTCACCTTGTATGTTGGAAGAATAGATTCAGTTCCAAATGAATGAAGTTTCTATGGGAACTTTTGAATTTTTTCACAGTGATAGTAAGATAAATGTCAAACTTAGCCTCAGCCAAGAATATGCTATGATTTGAATTTACATGTGCTGTGTTAGACTTGTTATTTGCCTACTGAAGAAAGCATTTGATTGTGACTTTTCCTAGACTTTCCCATTTGATAGACTCCCTCACCCCATCAGAATGCTGTCAAGATCTTTGGCATTCGTTGGTTTTACTCACTGTGTAGCCTTAGCTGGCTTGGAACTTGCTTTGAAGATCAGGCTGTCTTCAAACTCCCAGAAATACACCTGCCTCTGCCTCCTGAGTGCTGGGATTAAAGGGTATCAGTTTTTTTAAAAGTCAACTTAATACTGGGCTACTTGGGCCTTGATAACCACATTGTAACTACACTCAACTCTCTATTGCTTTATTTGTGGTAAGCTGTCTCAATCACGCGGTGTTCATTTTCTTTACCGAGGCGCATCCTCGACCCACTAGTGGGTTTTTTTAACTATTTTAAGAAATACTTAATGTGTGCTTTTCATTCCATGATAAAAGGGTTTTAGATAATGAAGAAAACATTCCATTAAGATTTCTTTATATGTTGTATCTTAATCTTGTAGGTGCCGAAGACACTGGGATTATTAAAGCTGTTAAGTGTCAAGTTTTACACTCGTCAGGGACAAGAACAGGTAATGTAAATTTGCCTGAGTTGTTTCTCAGACACTTCCTGTGGAATGCCTTTAAGGTCCAAGTTGAGCGATGCTTGGGTGGTCAGGCCTTTGTCACTGTCACCAGGTATCTGGCGCATGAGAGGCCGGGCATGCTCATGACTTCAGAGGTTTGAGTCCATCAGGTTCACGGGAGCTGGCGGAGCAGGACTGTTCCTGCAGGGCAGCTGGAAAACAGGCAGAGCCGCCCACCTCGGGTGGAGAAGGGGCAGAGTGGAGCAGTATCAGAAAGAGGTGCGGCATGCAGCCTCTGTGGTCCCTTGCCTAGGACCCTGCTTCCTCTAACCAGTCCCCACTGGCAGAACCTGCTCCAACAAAATCAATGGGGGTATCTGGGTAGGAGTGCATAGCCCACCTTCTCCGGTTCTACCTATTCCTAAGGCTTGGTTCTAAAATTAAATCCATCAGTACCTTTAATAGTTGGAGCCCTCATGAACTAGTCCTGTCTGGAACAGCCTGGCAGACACACTTGGAGGTGTGCTTGTCACTCACCTCTTTGCTTCTCTATCTGATCAAGAGGACAATCAAGGGAACTATCATAAGCCTTGAATGATCTAGGCTTTCAACTGGTGTATGCAACAATAGGAGTTTCTAGAGCCATTTATGGAAAATTTGTATATTTTTAGTATGTATTAATTAAAAAATTAACAGAATATATCTAGTCCTCTTGAAGGATGAAAGTATAGCCTGAGCAAATCATTCTGCTTAGAAGCCATATATCTTTCCAGATTTCTTCTAAAATTGTATGAGGATTTTATTCTGGCAAGAAATCTCTCTCTCTCTCTCTCTCTCTCTCTCTCATAAAATTCAGAAGTTCATTCTCAGATGGGAGGCTGTTGATGACTCACTGGAAGAGTCATGAAAACTGTCTTGGTAAGAGACGTGTGGCTGCTGGGCACAGGCCTTGACAGTGCCATTGAATAGAGATGGTCACACAGCAGCTGCCTCTGAGGGAGGTGGGTACATTGTCTGTCCTAGCCTGACTCTTACAGGAGGCTCCATCTGCTGGGGACAGCAAATCATACTTTTGTCTTGGCAAGAGTAAAATGGCCTTGTGTTTCTATTTCCTTAATTTCTTTAGTAAATTATCAGGATGAATGTAATGAGAGTTCTGTTGCTACTTTAGTATCCAGGCTATTTTAAGTTTGAATTATTTCTTTGCCATTGACTTCCGCACAATCATGCACTTTGGACAGAGCGGACATCCCATCTATAGAGTTGAGTGGTAACAGTGCCTGTGTCTACAGTCTCTTTCATCTTTAATCCTCTATGTATTTACACTGTATTCTAGTTGGCATTCCCTTTTGTTATTTCCTGGAGCTGTCTTCATTTTGCATATGAAGAAACATATGTAAGACTAATTGACTTGGCTTCTGTCTTGAAGTTTGTTTGTCCTAACGTGCTGTGTTGCCTGCTTTGGAGTCTGCAGCACCACGCTACTGTTTAGGACGCCACTTCCCTTTCTCCCTGACTCCCCTTTGTATTCTCTATGATTTCTAAGACCTTGGTCTTTACCTTTAACTAGGGTTCTTTTGCTGTTGTTAATTAAGTCCTGTTGACTGTGTGCGCTAGAGAGTGTGGAGTTTTAGGATTCCTGTTTTTCAGTCTGTAGGTGTGTACTTTAAGACAGGCATAATGTCAGCATTGAGAACTAAAGGTTGTTTAGTGCAGGCATCTCCTCAAAGCCCACAATGTGATAGGGGTAGACCCTGAAGTGGGGCAGAATGGGGCAGGGCAGGGCAGGGCAGGGCAGAGCACACACTATTCCCATCTGAAATGCAGCAGAGGAAGAAGCATCCAGCTCTTGGGGTGTCTTGGTTTGAATCTTGAGGTGAGGAAGTTCCCAGACAGGGAAGGGAGGATCAGTCTTCCGGTCTGGGGTAGGATGTGCACAGGCATGTGGAGTGGCAGTGGTACCATTGGAACATGCTGTTTGCTCCAGTAGCTAGAGACTCCTTGGGCTTTCCTTGTTATCATTTCTGCATCCTTATATTTAGGACAATATAATTATAGCAATATTTGGAATAAGACCTATCTATGGGATTGCTATTTTTGATTCTTCTCTGTGTCATCTCTGGCTCATATTAGAACTGTGTGTCAGCTGATTTGATTTAGCAGGAGGTGTGGGTCTGTATGGTTAGTGAAAAGAGACTGTTTCTCTTTATGGTCATACCACCTAGGAGCTTAAGCTGTAGGTTGTTTTGGCCTGTGCTCTTGGTTATTCTCATCAGATGGCTGTCGTTCTTTTTCATTCTGTCATGATCCTCTGTGACTGAGCAAAACAGAGAGAAGGAAGCAATTAATTTCATTGTAATTTGATCCAGCATTTCAACACACTGTCTCCAAATCTTTAACTTGTCTGGGCTTTTGAATTTAGTATTCTGAACCCAGGGCTTTTCAGAAAATATTTGAATGCTGTATGTGTCATCTTGTTTGTACCTAGACATTTCTATTCATGGCCTGTAGATTTTTAGTGCTGTGATTTCAGAGCTGTTGGCGCACAGGGGGATCTAAGGGTTTCTTCCTGTTGTGAGCACAGTCTAACTAGCAGCTGATTTCACATGCTGTCACAGCAAGCTCTGTGACTGGCATGGTAATGTCTGTTTTCTTGATGAAGAAGTTGAAGCCTCAAGACGAGTGACCTGTCCAGTACACGTAACCAGACATGATGTCCAGGTTTGCTCTTGGAAGGGCTTTGAAAGCTGTCAGTTTCTACCACCTCTGGCTGTGGAGGAAGCTGAAGGAATAGAAGGGAAGGCGTGTTGTACTCAAGAGGAGTCAAGGCCTCCAGTTACATGGATTCTAGAATAATGATCTACTTTACCACTTAAGTTTGAC
This sequence comes from Ondatra zibethicus, assembly GCA_004026605.1. NCBI lineage: Eukaryota > Metazoa > Chordata > Mammalia > Rodentia > Cricetidae > Ondatra > Ondatra zibethicus. Next base: position 8,950 of record PVIU01015378.1, on the reverse strand, counting down.
AGCAGTTGTATTATCTTTTAAGATGTATTCTGAGGTAGGAGGATTGTTAGGTGTTCAGGCCCCATCTGTCTCAAAAATGAAAAAAATAAACAAAACCTTTCTTCTTTTAGCTATGAGTATTTTAAAGTGATCTGCCCTGTTTTATGTAACTGTATAGCTACTATTTAGTTCATTCTTTTCTGTATTCACTTGTCAGATTTTAAATCAGTGACTGTCATCTTATAGACACTCAGTTAATGTGTGGTGGTGGCTGTTATTGCTCTCCTAATTCCTTCATGTCCACAATGGTATCAATAATTAATCTGAATTTTAATACTTTTTGTTGGTACGTGTGCATGACATGTGTGAGCACATGTCTGTGCACATGTTTCTGTGTGTGACTGTACCTGTGTTCATCCCATGTTCATGTGTAGAGGTCAGAGGACAACAGTGGGTGTCAGTTCTTGTCTCTGCATTCTTTTAAGAGAGGATCTCAGCCTGGCCATGGTGCTGCATGCATTTAATCCCAGCACTTGGGAGACAGAGGAAGGCAGATCTCTGTGAGTTTGAGGCCAGTTTGGTCTACAAAGCAAGTTCCAGGACAGCCCAAGCTGTTACACAGAGAAACCCTGTCTCTAAGAAAACAAGAGGGAGGGAAGAAGGGAAGGAGGGAGAGAGGAAGGGAGGGAGAGAGAGAGAAAGAGGGAGGGAGAGAGGGGGCGAGGGGGCGATATCTTTGTTATTCCCCACTGTATATGCCAGACTAGCTGGCCCCAGAGCTTCTTGCTGCAGGAGACCTGGGATAGCACATGAGTTTTACCATGTCTGACTAATAGGTGGGTTTTGGGGTTCAGACTCAGTCTTCATGCTTGTGTGGACAACACCATTCCCCACTGAGCCATCCCTCTAGCCCTCCAAGTTCATTTAAACGTTATAGTTTAATGTGCCTAAATGCCATATGGCTCTAAATAATAAGCTTTTGTTTGTGGTATATATGTCTTAAGACTGTAATAGTAATAATAGCTAGATTTACTCATTTATGAGTGGAATTAGCTTGGGTTTTTTTTTTTTTCTCAAGTATTGCCTATTCCTCATACTTTCTTGTTTTTTGTCTCAGGTTGTTAATCAGGCTATAGGATGGCTGTCTCAGTTTGAAAGATCTCTTCCTTCCTCCTTCCTTCCATTTTTCCTTCCCTCCCTCCCTTCTTTTTTATTCTTTATTCTAAATTACACTAGACTAAAATATATAAACTTAAAAAAGCCCCAAAACTACTTGAAGTCGAATTAAGGGTCTTGTGAATGCCAGGCAAGTGTTGCATCCTTAACATCTGGCAAGCTTCCCAAGGGCAGGGATTTGTGTTTATTTTGTTTACTGCTAATAGCAGAGTTCAAAACCAGAACCTGACATGCAGTATTTATTGCTCAATTGTCATATTCAGTAAGTATTTGTGGAATGTTAGAGGAGCATCACTTAGAAAATTACGTTTTATTGATTTGACATTTTTTCTTTCAGAATATGTAGAAATTTAGGACATTTTGAATGCTTTCAGTAAAGTTCAATACTTTTATTTTTATATCACTTATGCAATTGAAAGGTGTAGGTAATGGAAACCACTGATTTTTAGTTATTTCATAGAGGTGATAAGCAACTGAAGAAAGTGAGAAGTTTAAACTAATATCAATATAGCACTCTATTTGACATCACAGAGATCGCTCATCTCAAGGAAGATTGAAGTTTTATTATACTATTTGAGAGAAGGTACAAGTCCTATTTTAAATATTGATGCCAGTAGCAGAATCCTTTAATTAGTGCTTTTAGTTAAGAAAAGATACAATGGACTTTTGAGCTAGTCCTTTAATGTAAGTGAGAGGTACATGAAATTGTATCAATCCAACGTGTGGTTTAATGACTTTGTGAAATACATTTATTGAAATCATATAGTTCCCTTTTAGTGACACACTGGTTCTTATTGTAGTCACAGAATTGTACCACCATCCCAGTCCCAATTTTAGAAACAATTTTTTCACCTTGAAAAAAAAGCCACATACCCCTTAACCATTACTTCCAAGTGTGGGTGTACATTTCAAAGAATTCATAATCTATTAAAGTGCAGCTGTTAAAGTTATTGGAAAGTCTCAGTACTTGATTGATGTGAGATTGGCAGAGTTCTCAGCTGTTCATAATGGTTTGTAACATGCAGCCTTGCCAAGTACTGTTTTAATTCTGAATGCTCTTTCTGTCCATACGTCTTCTGCTCTCACCACACTGTTCCCGTACAGGATGGAATCTTCAAGATGAGCCTTTCTCCAGACGGGAGCCTCCTTGCAGCGATCCACTTCTCAGGGAAGCTGAGCATCTGGGCCATTCCATCCCTGAAGCAACAAGGTGTCTGGAGTCAAGATGAGCAGGTGTGTCCTCTGTTAGGGTCACTCTCAAGGGTGAGGTCTGAAAATAGTAATAGTAATTTCGTTTTGTTGATGTTTTTCTGAACCACACAGCTATTATTTATCCTCATCTTTCCAAACCCATCCTAGTCTTAAGTCAAATTATCGTATCACCTGATAAAGAAAAGTCATGAGCTGAATGGTTCTCTGCATCAGTTTTAACTTGGAACGTGGCACACTCTGCATACCAAGAGTTCTATCGAACTCTGTGTAATCCTCCTTAATGCTCAGCAAACGTAGAGTGGGGATTGTAAAATTCCACCAAACCAGGTTTTAACAAGTATTTAGATAGTTAAATGCTAAAGGGTTACTTTTCTTTCTAAATCCTGTAGCCCCGCTCTGTACTCACTTAGGTCTGAGGGCAGTCGCCTTCTGTACTTGCAATGGCAGTAGAACTGACATAGAGAACGATGGGGCATTTTTAATAGTTTAGTTTTTTGAGATAGCAAATTTTAAGAATTAGATGAGTTTGTTCTTTAGTATCAGCTAGATTCAACCATTTTAATTTATATTAATAATGGAAATATAAATTAAAGTTATAAGGGAAAAGTCAGATGTACTCATGGGGAGCCCTGCATTATGACAGAGTAGAGATTATTATTCTTTAAAATTTGTTTTACATGTATTTATTTTATTTTGTGTGTATGATAGTTTTTTTTTACTGAATGTATGGATGTGTACTGTGTACATGCTATGAAACCATAGTTCAGTAGAGATTGCCCCTTACAGGGCTCAGTGCATTAGCTGTGTGCCTTAGACATGTTCTGCACTAGGTTGCTGTGAACCTGGCTGGTGGTTGGAGTAGAGCTTAGTCAATTGACATTTACATCCTGTTGTTTCTGTTTTCTGAAGCCAAATACAAAGTTTCCACTTTGAATTACTCAGATAACCCTCCAATGAGTGTGTTTTCCCTGGCTCTCTATGTGTGGTAGTAGAGCTCGGCTCCTTTCATTTAGGAGGCTCACGAGCGCCCCATATTTGGGAAATATCTTTTTAAATGGTGACGTTTTGGACAGTGAAGGTACCTCAGCTTTTGTCTCCTTACATTATTTTCTTTCACTTAATAAAAATATTGGCCAGCTCTTGAAGCACTCTTAATGTTCTATCTAGAATCTCAAACATACAGTGCATGCACTATATTAGTGGTTGAATCGATTAGTGGGCTTTTAATGTCTGCTGAGATTCTGAAGGGCCTCCTTTGCCTTTGTGCTCCTTATGGTATGTGCTCATTGCTAGTTGAGAGTGAACCCCATTATGATTAATTACTCTTCAATATTATTTTTTTCTTTTTAGAAATTGAAAATAGTTTTTTTCATATAATATCTTCTGGTTATAATTTTCCCTCCTCCAACTCCTCCCAGATCCTCCCTAAGTTTTAATAGTGAAACTATTAAAATTAAAAATTTGCTTAAAAACCTTGAAATCTGGGAATGTATAGGTGATTTATTTTTGTAACTTTAAATATGTAGTTAAGTAAAATAATGGAGCAGGAAATATGAATTTTCCAAAATGGAGATGTATATAGAAGAGATGACTTGAGGCTAGAAGTTTGTATCAACTAAGTGAGTCGTTAGACACAGCTGTACGGCAACGGAGTTGGGGGGGGCTGCTGCCACGCCCATGTGTTAGATATTCACTCCTGTGGCTCCAACTGAGTACTCCGCACACCATCCTCAGGTTGAGCATGGTCTCCAGTCTATGTTAATCACAGGCCTCCTTACTCTCATGGGTGTTGGGTGTTGTAAGAGTTTACATGTGTTTACATGCCAGTTTCTTCTCCTGTGTTGTATCTGTTATTAACAGTTCACACTTTGAAATACATGTCAGTTTTTCTGCTTTGGTAAGAATGGTTCCCATTGAACACCTAAGTAAACCAGAAATAATAGATCTTGTGTTCACACAGTTGAAAACCAGGACCTGTTGCTATCATAGTGGGCTTTGTGTAAGGTGTAGTGTCTTTTGCTGAGGGAGCAGGGTTTAGCCACAGTTACTAAGCCTAATCCTGCATCAGCTGTCATTTACTGATGCTCAGTGACACCATGTCTTCCCTTTGTATTCTAGTGCTCAGCCTGCAGAGAGGGATGCTGCAGACACCCACCTCATCTCTGAGGCTGCTGCTGCTGTTGGCTTTAGCTTAAAAAGAAATTTTGGTTCAAATTTGGAAACAATGAAATTATTATTATTTATTTTTCTTAAAATCCTGCTGTCAATATGCAAAGCTCTCCGCTTTCCTGTCGTCTTGAGTCTGGTCAGTGTACACTTTGCGCCTGTACTCATCTACCTGCTTCTGTGCAGTCCTTTCGACTGTGTGCTCTAGAGCATCATTCAATCACAGACACTCCCATGTGCTTCAGCTCTTCAGACATGCGGGATTCTTAGTCGCTTGTGTCTGGAGAACTGGGGAGCATGAAGGGCCTGGGCACAATGCTCTGTAGCATTGACAGAACTCATTGAATGTTGTGTGATAAACATGTGCTTTGTTCTAGTTTATGCACCAAGTAAGCCGTTGGGATAACATCTGGTTCTGTCTCTCTGATGATGATGTCTGTTCTCTTCCCATGGTCTTGTAGGAGAATACATATTTAAGAAAATGATGGAACTCATGATTAGAGCAGTGACTGCCAGGACACTCAGCACACTCCCGTGTTCACACTGTCTTCATGCTCTTCCTTTGGGAGCGTTCTGTTATTTGAAACGGCGGGTTCAAGTGTGTCAGGTTCAGAAATCCCTGATCATCCTTCTTGGTCCTCCTGTTTTACATCAGTTCGTTACTTGGTAATCTTAGAAAGCTCAGAGACAATTTCTATTTCCTTGCACCTTGCAGATTGAACACCGGTTCCATCACTGCCCCTCAGATGGGCTTCTTTCTTGAAGTACTAGTTAGTGAACACAAGGAGCAGAGTAATAATTGACGAAGTCACTTTTTGGTAAACTCTTAGCTTTGTTGCAGGACTCTAGAGGACTCATGGCACTGATGACTTAGGAAAGGTGAAGGTGATAACTTTTCTGTCATTTGGACACCTGACTTTGTCAGAGTCTCACCTGTGTCCTGGGAAGTGGTGACACTAGCTTGTGTATTTTGCATTGGGACTTTAGCTTTTGTGGTATTAAAACCTGGTACACTATAGTGAACATAAGGATTAGTTGTAACTGTTCCATAACCGTGGTGGCCCCAGATAAAACCATAATGCTAAATCTGCTGAGCTTTGCAGTAAGAAACACAGTAGGTGCTAGTCTTGCCTCTTAAGATAGTCATAGTCTTGCCAGGACAATTATAGAGAAAAAAATTAAAGTAACATTTTAATATTAAAAAGAAAAGCTCAGGAAGAGAGATTTGTAACTGTAGTATTGGGGAGTAGTATTCTTGGAACTAAATTTGCACATTGCAGCTTGGGTTTTTACAGAGCAGTTGGGCTTATAGCAAATCAGTTTAGCAAAAGTTCCCATTTTAATAGATGTAAAATAGTGCAAAAAGAAATTAATATGCTATCAGTATGTGGTGAAATCAAGATTCCATCCTTTTGTCAGAATATCGACTGGCAGTGTTTAATTTAGAAGTACAGACGTGTGTTTGAGCAAATGAAGTACTAGCGTATGAGACAATGTACTCAAGGAAGAGATTTCACCTCACAGCCTGTCTGGGTGACATGCGCTGATGTGCAGTTCATATTCAGACACTGAAAATGTGCAAATGCAGTAGCCACCAGGGAGGGCATAATACTGTCATTTGCTGGATATATGAGCATGTGTATGCAAAGTCACTGGACTTCCTTTAAAGAGGACTCTCCGGTTCTGACAGATACTCAAACAGTTGGACTTTTCTCATTCCTCTGGCAGTCATCAAGTGAGCCTGGTCCAGCAGGCAGGGCAGAACTTTGCCTCCCTCTTGGCTATGTTAGGAGAGGAATGGACAGCCCAATGAATGAATTGATATTCAATTATATGGCAGAATGTAATATAGCCAGGTTATAATTGTTGTCTGAGAAGAAAACATTGTTACTACTGCCCTGTACTTCTTTACAGTTCTTTACCAAAATTGTGGATTCAGCTCATTTGGGGCTTTCTTCATGCAATTTGCCGCTTTATTAGTTTTTATAATATACTTTTGTGTGATTGAGTATTTTCTCTGTGAAGACTAATGATTAGAGATAGTTATGGGAGTGCCTATTCTAATTTACTTTGTATCCAGTTTTGAGTTGATTAAATACTTTGGCTTTCATTGTCAGTGTGAAAAATCCATCTGGCTGGAAATCTCTGTACTAAATTTGTTCATGTCTAAAAGAGAGTAAAGTTGTTTCAATAATTTTCGTTTCATACGTTTCCCATATGTTATGTTTATATCTTTACATCTTGTTTTTGGTCTTAAGTTTTCTCTGTAGTTTTATTACTTTCCAACATGTACATCTGTGTAGGTGTAGAAAGTGAGATAGAAGCTTATCTTTTCCATTTTAATTGTATTTCTCTTTGATACAGAGTAGGTGTTAGACTAATTTTGTTAAATGATGAATCCATGAAGGACAAGTGGGAAGATGGAAGCTTCTGTGATTAATCTTGTTAGAGCCACAGCTGTTTTCACAACTTCATTGAGCTGTGGACTCTTGTGAGTCAGCACTGCGCACATCTCACTCGAAGCTCTTTCATGGGCTTTGCATATTAAACACTAATAAACACTTGTACAGTGAATACACACTTGAAATATTGCTCCTGTTCTGTGAGAGGCTGAGACAGATTCTAGTGGTTAAAAAAAAAATCAGGAAATAAAATCCTTAGATCTAAGAAAACATTGTTTTAGTTCATTCTGGCAATTAAGCCAGGCTATAAACAAAACATGACTATGTTCTTAGAAGACCATCTGCTTGACCACTGCTGTACTGCAAAGGGCTATGTATTTGCTTTTTACAGACACAAAGTAGAGAGAGTATAGTGGGGCAGAAAGGTAGATTCTTCACCTCCCTGGTGCGTTTACATAGGGTCACACAGATCTGGGTAACAAAAGGTCAGGCCCTAAGAGAAAGGCACAGCACATTTTGTTAGTCAATGACTTTCTCTTGCAAGGGAGGGAAAAGGAGTTGTATTTGGAAAGAAAAAAAAGTATTGGTTTTCTGTTCCCTAACAGGCTCTGAAGGCAGTTCTGGAAAGCAGATCCCATTTATTTATTTCTCTCTTTTGTTGGTTTCTGTTAGTAGTTACAGGATCTCATCCACCTCATCCTGAGGTCTCAGAGCAAGTCAGTTTCTCTGCTGACAAACACTAGGTGCCAGAAACTGTGGGAGTGGAATAAGGGTGACGATTGATAACTCCCAGGACAGCCATGCAGAAATGTGATTGGACACAAAGGTTGTAATCTAGTAGAAATAGGCCATGGGCAAGGCCTGCAGGGACTCTCTGTCATCTTTCGTGGCCTTTCTGTCAGCACCCTCCACCACAGATGTGTGTGGTTAGACCCAGTGGCAAGAGAGTCATTACAGGTGAAGAACCTTGTAGGGTGCATGGCTCTCTTTGGAGTAGGAACCCTCATTTTCTGACCTCCTTGTGGAAGAGAATTTCTGGTTCCTGTAACTCCCTTTTGGGGAGAGTGCGGGGCTGGCATAGGGCAGGAGGTCAGAGACACATTGCTTTAGGTTTTTGTCAGTTCGAAATCACCATTGTAAGGTGATGTACCTTGGGGTGTGGTGTTAATGTTCTGAGCCCCAATAGATACAAAATAAGGGAAGCAAGGCTGTTCCTTAGACTGTGTCCATAGAGTTCTAACAGCAGGTGACCTGGGGTGTGCTTCCTTGTGGCTTGTGAGCACCTAGGTGCTGCTGCCCTTGGCGTATCCATCTGCATAGATTACGTGGTCCTAGTGTGGGCATGCACATAGCATCAGCTGGCAGTGTGGCTAGCTTTCATTTGTTTCGGTTGTCTACTTTCTGACTTATCTTGTGTGCATATTGAGGCACAGTTCCTGCCTGTGAGCATTAAGGGCAGTGACATTTGTTTCCCCACACTGCTATGCCGAGGAAGGCTTGGATCGGAATAGAGAGCAAGGGCAAACTTCATTTCCACATTTTTTTTCAATTGTAAAAATTTCCTGGGTCTTGGGGAGCTTCTTGTAGTTTTTAAATTTTATTTTATATATTTATTTTACATGTTTGACTTAATAAATTCAGCACAAATCTTTTTATTTAGCCGGGGCACGATGAGCTTAATCCTGATTGGAGGTCATCTCCTGAGAAGAGGAAGAAAATAAAAGGTAAGTGGGTGTAAGAAATATGTCTGTCACAGCTTTACACGTCCCCTCTTAAGTATTCTTTTTTTTCTGTTTTTCTTTTATTTATTTATTTATTTTTTATTTTTTATTTTTCTCTGCTCCCCTCCCTGCCACACCCCTCCCTCCCTCAACCCTCCCCCAAGGTCCCCATGCTCCCAATTTATTCAGGAGATCTTGTCTTTTTATACTTTCTACTTCCCACGTAGATTATATCTATGTAAGTCTCTCTTAGTGTCTGTATTGTTGTCTCAATTCTCTGGGATTGTGGTTTGT